>PVKC010040950.1:0-12213 GCA_004027635.1 Crocidura indochinensis | reverse complement strand
TCATCTGAAGAGCTTTTAAAATTCCTAATTCCTTTTCTTTTTAAAAAATTTAAGTAAGGAGTGACCTCCCAAGCAGTGTTCAGGTAATTTGGGAGTGCATCCATCAAATTCCTGCCAATGAGGCCTAAATTAGGTGTGAGGGCCCAGGAGTACAGTATTACTCTGGCCGTGTGGTCCTGGTGTTGGCAATCTATAGATTCATTAGATCAAATTGTACTTGGACTATTATTTCATGCTCCTTTATATTTATCTATTAAAATCATGCCACCTTAGAAAAGTTGTTCATCTAATTTGCATCTCAGATAACTTTCTGGAAAAATTAATAATTAATGTTGTTTTGACATAGGGATGAAAGTACCAAGTACATGCTACATGAAGAATAAAATTTGGCTTTCTTTTATTCTTTTTTTTTTTTTGGTTTTTGGGCCACACCCGGTGATGCTCAGGAGTAACTCATGGCTATGTGCTCAGAAGTCGTTCCTGGCTTGGGGGACCATATGGGACACGAGGGGATTGAACCACGGTCCGTCCAAGGCTAGCGCAGGCAAGGCAGGCACCTTACCTCTAGCGCCACCGCCCAGCGGCTTTCTTTTATTGTAACAAATATGTGGTACTCCAATAAAACAAAATAAAATGGAAAATTACCTAAATTGTTAATGCCACAAATGTATGCTATATTCTTCTAAAGGACACTAAGTCCTAGTCTTTCACTATTATTGTTATTTAATTGCAACTCTATCACATATATTCAACATCATAAAAAATTCTTAAAGGCATCAATAATATAATTTTTAATTAAATTTAAATTTAAATATGGACATTTTAAAGTTACAATTTAAATACTAATGGAATAATTCTTCACCCTACCATTGACTGGACATCTCATCAAACACATTTCACTGTTGATTTAACTTGTCAGTGATATTTAATCTGCTGTCTCATTATCAGTATAGTGTATAGTAATTAAAATTTTTATCATGAAAACATCTCAACACTAATGCTCATACATAATTCATGTTTTATATTCCAAGCATCAACCTAACATATATTGTGCTACTTTTCATGGAAAATAGAGCTTATTCTTGCATAAAACAACCTTATTTATTTCATACAATGAATTTGTCTTGCATACGGCTATGTTTTTGTCTATGGACAAGGTTAACAAAGACACTTGGTAAAAAAAAAAAGTCTACATTCTCAGTCTTTCAAATGTCTTATTAGATACCTTAACTATCCAAATCACATTCAGAAAAATTTTACTAGGGAGCTACTAATTTTGAAAAGACAATTTGATATATTATTTAGTTTTTAAACTATAGATTAAACTACACTTATTCCCCTAATACATTCTTTACCCTCAATAGTAGCATATAAGTTTCTAATTTATGGATTGCTCTTCCCATTATTTTGTGAATTATTTGAGGACATTTTAAGTGTAGTATTTTTTTATTGAATTCATTGTGATTTACAAATTTCTTCATAGTTGGGTTTCAGACATAGATGAATCTGAGTCAACCCCACTAGCAGTGTCAAGTTCCCTCCACAACATTTCCCAAGTACACCCCATACCACCCCCAAATCCGCCCCAGCATGCCTATAAAGTAGGTCCATTTTACTTTATATTGTTAAAGTTGTGGTATTTTTATTCTATTGTTGTTGCATTCAGCATGGCTATTTAGTTCTGTTTTATTTTTTTAACATCAATAATAGACCTATAGACCTATGGCCCTGTCCTCCATTCTTTTATATTTGTATTTTGCCTCTTTCAACCTATTTCTTCCCTTTGCCTTGCTATATTTTGGAGTCAAGGGTGTTTGAGAGAATTTCCATTTAGGACATGCATTTTCCATACAGTTATTCTAAATGCCACATGTTATCATCTTATTTATCTTATTCTCTGGCTTACTTCACTTAACACAATATCTTCCAGTTCCATCCATGTTGCAGCAAATTGCATGATTGCATCATTACTTATAGCCATGTAGTATTCCACTTTATATATGTATCACATATTCATGATTCACTCATCTAATGTTGTACATATAGGCTGATTCCAAGACTTAGCAATTGTACTGAGTGCTGTAATGAATAGTGATGTGCATACATACTTTTGGATAAAATATTGTCTGTCCTGGGGATAGATACTCAAAATTGAGATTGCTGGGTCATATGGCACCACAATTTTGAGTTTACTGAGAACCCTCCAAACCATTTTCATAGGGGCCTGACCAGGCAGCATTTCCACTAGCAGTGGATGAGAGTTTCTTTCTCACCACAGCCCATCAACAGAGATTGCTACCAGTATATTTGATATGTGCCACCCTCACTGAGGTAAGATGATATTTCATTGTTGTTTTGATTTGTATATCTCTAACAATAAGTCATAATGAGCATTTTTTTCTTGTACGCATTGGCCACTACTTCCTCAGAGTAGTGTCTGTTCATTTCCTCCCCCCAATTTTTGATGGGATATTTAGGTTTTGTGGCATTAACCTTTGTATTTTGTATATCCAATATCAAATCTTTATCTGATGTTTTGAGTATGATTTTATCCCATTTAGTTATCTTTTTTCTGGTTTTAGCCCGTGTTTTGTTTCATTTTGTTTTTGCCATGAAGAAACATTTTAGTTTGATGTAGTCCCATTTATTCAGATTTAATTCTTTCGTCCTTGCCATTGGCCTCCAATCATCGAAGACTTCATTGAGGTCTAAGTCTTGAAGTACTCTGCCTATAATTTCCTCAATGCTCTTTATGAATTCAGGTCTAATAGCAAGTGTTTTAATCTACTTTGAATTGATTTTTGTGTAAGCTGTGATATATAAATCAATCTTTAATTTTTTTACATATGGCTTTTTTTGTTTGTTTTGGTTTTTTTTTTTTGGGTCACACCCGGCAGTGCTCAGGGGTTACTCCTGGCTCCATGCTCAGAAATTGCTCCTGGTAGGCACGGGGGACCATATGGGGCACCAGAATTCGAACCGATGACCTTTTGCATGAAAGGCAAATGTCTTACCTCCATGCTATCTCCCAGGCCCCCACATATGGTTATTCAATTGTTTCAATACCATTTTTTGAAAAGACTGTCTTTATTCCATTTCAAATTCTTGGCTTCTTTGTCAAAGATTAATTAACTATCTATTTGGGGATTTGTCACTGGATATTTTATTTTGACCAATTGGTTTGAAAGTCCATTTTTGTTTCAATACCAGGCAGTTTTTTGTTTTGTTTTGGTTTTTGGGTTTTGGGTCACACCCAGCAGTGCTCAGGGGGTACTCCTGGCTGTCTGCTCAGAAATAGCTCCTGGCAGGCATGGGGGACCATATGGGACACCGGGATTTGAACCAACCACCTTTGGTCCTGGATCGGCTGCTTGCAAGGCAAACGCCGCTGTGCTATCTCTCCGGGCCCAATACCAGGCAGTTTTATGGCTTTGTACTAGGGTTTCAGTTAGGTGATGAGATAGATGTATGTATTTGTCTATCTTAGGTACTTTATGGTTCCACAAAACTTTATAATTGTTCTAAGTTCTTCAAGTATGTTGTCAAAATTTGAATACGAATTGCTTTGAATCTATATAGTAGTTTAGTTAAGATAGTTATTGATTCTTTCAATTCATGAGCATGTAATATTTTTCCTTTTCTTTGTGTCTACTTCCATTTCTTTTTCTAGTGATTTGAAGTTTTCATGGTTTAGGTCTTCCCCGTCTCTTATTAGATTGATTTCTAACTTCTTGGTACTTTTTAATATAATTTTAAATGTATAGATTCTTCGATTTCTTTCTCCTCTGAGTTGTTATTTGTATAAAGAAATGCAAATGTCTTTTGTATATGGCTATGTAGCAAGCCACTTTCCTGTACTGGTTTATTGTTTCTCTGAGTTTTTTTGTGTATTCTTTAGAGTCTTTTATGTATATCATAATATCATCTGCAAATAGAGATAGTTTGACTTCATCTTTTTCAATTTTTATCCAAATTGAAAGATTTCCTTCTCTTGCCTGATTGCTATTGCTAAAATTTCTAATATTATGTTAAATATGAGTGGAGATATCCTTGCCTAATGCCTACTTTAGTGTAAATGCTTTCAGATTTTCATTATTAAAAATAATATTGATTGTGAGCTTCTTATAGCTAGTTGTTACTATATTGAAAGGTTCCTTCCACACCTATTTTGCTGAGGTTTTTTTTAATCATGTATGAGTTTTAGATCATATAAAATGCTTTCTCTACATCTATAGATAGAATGATAGTTTTACTTTTCCATTTACTAATGTGGTGTATGATGTTTATTGATTTGCATATATTTTACTATTCTTGCATCCCTGGTTAAAAACCCACTTGGTCATGATATATAATCTTTGTTAATATGTTGCTGGATTCAGTTTGCTAAGATTTTGTTAATATTTTTTTTTGGTTTTTAGGTCACGCCTGGCAGTGCTCAGGGATTACTCCTGGCTTCATGCTCAGAAATTGCTCTTGGCAGGCACGGGGGACCATATGGGGCACCGGGATTCAAACCGATGACCTTTGCATGAAAGGCAAATGCCTTACCTCCATGCTATCTCCCGGGCCCCAATATTTTTGCATCAATGTTTATTAGTGAGGTTGGTCAGTAGTATTCTTTCTTGGTAGTATCTTTGCCAGCTTTGAGATTGAAAAGTCTTTCCAATGGCAATAGTAATAGCATCAAACCTAAATAAATGGGACTATATCAAACTAAAAAGGTTTTGCATGGCAAAAGAAACACTACCTAAAACTAGAAGAGAGCTAACAGAATGCAAAATATTTTTCACACTCGACACATCAGATAAAGCGTTGATATCTAGGATATACAACACACTCAGAAAGATGAGCTCAACAAAACCTAATAAAGCTATAGAAAAATTGGGAGAAGAAATGAATAGACACTTTTCCAAGGAAGACCGACATATGGCCAAGAGACACATGAATACATGTTCACCATCACTCATCATTAGGGAAATTCAAATCAAGACAACAATGAGATACCACGTTACACCAGTGAGGATGGCATACATCAAAAATGGGTCCGATCTTTGTTAGCGGGGATGTGGTGAGATTGAGTGTAATGTTAGCTTCATAGAATGCCTTAGGAATTTCTGTCTCTTCTTTATTTGGGAATGAATCTAAAGATGGTATTAACTCTTCTCTGAATGTTTGAATCACCCATAAAACTCTCTAGTCATGGGCTTTTATTCTTGGTGTGATTCTTAATTACAATTTTAATTTCCTTATTTGTGATTGGACTGACTACACTTTCTACTTTCTCCTCATTTAGTTTTGGGAGATTATATGTTTCCAAAAATCTCTCCATTTATTCTAGGTTCTCTAGCTTAAAGAGTACAATTGTTCATAATAAGCTCTCAGATGTCTTGCATTACTAGAGGTTCTATTGTAATCTTTCACTTTCATTTCTGAACTGCAAAAATTAGAACAATTTTCCTCATATGTTTTGCCAATTCATATTACTCTCTTGTTTTTTTCTTTTAAAAAATAAGCTCCCAACTTCATCAGTTCTTTGTATATAGTTTTCCTTCTATCTATATTGTTGTTTTATTATTTATTTTCTTCTGCTTATATTTTGGATCCTTCATTGTTGTTCCATATATTAAAGGTGTACCTTTGGATTCTTGATTTTGTCATTTTCTTCTCTCCACATGTAGGCCTGTATTGCTATGAGTTTCCCCTAATTGCTGCTTTTGCAGTGCCCCATAAATTTTGGTAATTTTTTATTATAATTCATCTCCAGGAATATTTTTTTTCTTTTTTGATATCTTCTTTGATCCAGCATGCTGATTAGTCTACAGGTGTTAGATTTTCTACACTTCTTCTTTTTAACAATCAGTTTTGCTCTCTGTGGCATTGTGGTCTGATATGGTGCTTGTTCTAATTCTTTTTTTGGGTCACACCGGAGGCACTCAGGAGTTACTCCAGGCTCTGCACTCAGAAGACGCTCCTGGCAGGCTTAGGGGACCATATGGGATGCCAGGATTTGAACCACCAACTGTTCAAATCAGCTGCGTGCAAGGCAAATGCCCTAGCTCTGTTCAATCTCTCTGGCCCCTGTTAAAATTCTTATGTTTGTGAATTTATGTAAGGTAGACTCATGTCCTAAAATGTGGTCTAACCTTAAGAAGGCTCCATGTGCACTTGAAAAGAATGTGTATTTAACTTTTTGAGAATGTAAAGCCCTGTATAAATCCCTTAGTCTCATTTCTTCTAGCTTCTTATTTAGGGCTTTTATGTCCTTGCTAATGTTCTGCCTAATGAATCTGTCCAGTGTTGAGAGTGATGTGTTGAAAACTTCCACTACGATGACATTTCCATCCATGTTTCTCTGTTTTGTCAGTAAAGGCATTTCATACTTTGCCGACTCAATGTTTGGTGCATATTTGTTGATTAAAGATAGTACTTGTTGGTTTATTGTTCCCCACATCAATAAGTATTGTCCATCCTTGTCTCTAAGTGCTTTCTTTTCTTTTTTTTTTTTTTTTTTTGGTTTTTGGTTTTTGGGCCACACCCGGTGACGCTCAGGGGTTACTCCTGGCTATTCGCTCAGAAGTCGCTCCTGGCAGACACGGGGAACCATATGGGGAACCGGGGGATCAAACCGAGGTCCCTCCTAGGTTAGCACAAGGCACCTTACCTTCAGCGCCACCGCCCGGCCCCCTCTAAGTGCTTTCTTAAGGTTGAATGCCATTTGGCCTGATATAAGTATGGCTGTCCCAGATTTTGTTTGTTTGTTTTCCATTAGTATTTCCAGTAGTACTGTATTCCATTCTTTACTCTGCACCTGTGTATACCCTGAGACTTTTAAGTATGTTTCCTGCAGGTAACAGTAGATGGCTGGGTTTTGTTTCCTGATCCAACCTGCTACTCAGTGCCTTCTGATGGGAGAGTTTAGTCCATTGACGTATAGGGAAATTATTGACAGAAAGGGCTGTGTGCCACTATATTGTGTAGGATTGTTGTTACAATTGGATATTTGGTTTATATATAATTGATCTTTGAGTAGTTCATTTTGCAAGTTCTTTTTTTGTCTGGGAATGTTTTTATTTCTCCATCCAACATAAATGAGAATTTTGCTGTGTAGTAGACTTTAGGTTAACATTTTCTTTCCTTCAGTAATTTCAATATGTATTCCACTTTTTCTTGGCTTGATTGCTTCAAATAGGAGATCTCATTTGATTCTTATGTTATTTCCATTATACTTAAAGTTTTTCTTCTCCCTTACTGTTTTAAAAAGTTCATCTCTCTCGTTGTTTATGCCACTTGAATTCTCTATGTTTTGGTATTGTTCTGTTAGGATCTGTTTTGTTTGGAACTTTTTGTCTCTTGAATTTTTATAGCAGCCTTTTCCCAGCGAGTGTGGAAGTTCTCCAATATTATCTCCATCAATACTTGTTATTTCCCATTCCCTTTGTCTCCACTTCTGGTGTTCCTGTAATTCTGAAATTATTTCTTTTATTTGTTCATTACATATCTTCCATTTTCTTCCATTTTTTGTCTCCTTTCTGTTTTGACTCTTTATCAGTGCTTGCTTTTTAAATTGTTTTCAAATTATTCTACATGGTTCTCTACCTGTGTAATTCTACTACCACGACTTGCTAAGATGTTTTTTCATTCCTTCATTTCTATTTGTGTGGATTCTCTCATCTTCTGAAAGAGTTCTTCTTTAAGTTGGTTGAATTATTCATCTGTAGATTGATTAATTTCACAGACTAGCTCCTCCTTGATTTCAGTTGCTAAAACATTAAGTGTAAATTTTAGATCCTCCTCTACAGGCATTTTGGTGAGCTTGGTAATTTACTGGTTTTCTTTCCTTATCCCCAATTGCAGTTATCTTCCTTAGTTTCTCATTGTTCTTTTTATTTAGTATTTGGAATGATGAAGTTTCAGGTTGTTTAATAGTGTTCTATTGAATTGGTCATATAAAAGGTGACTAGAGGTATATCTGCTTTAGAGGTTATTTTTCTAAACACGTGAAGTTATCTAAGTATGATAAGAAATATTGCCAACTAATTTATTGATTTGTTTGACTGAGTTTTGAGGTTGTATATTTTCTAAGAGAATAAGTACACAGTCCAATCTGCTTAGAAATCTCTAATATAAATTAAAATGTCTTTATGCTGAAGTGTTAGTGACTGTGCGGTATGGGAAGAGGAGGGTTAATATGAGGGACCAAAACTCCCTCTCTTGGCAGACACACCTGTGATTGGGGTGAAAGAGTCAGAGTGAAAGGTTGAGTGAGGAAACTTGTTGGGGAAAGATTTTGGTGGTAGTACTGGCTGCTGTGGGGGTCTCAATTGATATGAGACCAAAGATGAACTCTCTTGGCATATTCACTTGAAATGGGGCAGAAAAAAGATGGATCTTAAATGTTTTATTAAGTTTCATATTATTAGTGATCACAATTCATAACACATATGTAAAATTAAATTAGTTTTTTACTCTATAAAGACATTACATTTTGAAGGAAATATGCAAGATGAAATTACTCTATAAGTTCCTCTATAAGTAGTTATTATAGAGTAACTATTACTCTATAAATAATTAAAATGCATTTTGGTTCTAAAAGGATATATAAGTTATGTATAAAATAGAACTTTCCTGTCACTATTCAAAATCATAACAAACTGTAAAAGTATGATTTTAGTTATCTATCTTTCTAGTTTTATCATTATCCAGACTTCAGTTAAATTATTGTACCATGTTGCCCCTACATGCCCACTGGTAAAATTCTTATCTTTTAAAAACCTGGCTTGAAGTAGCCTCCTCCAAAAAATCATTTCTGTCCTTAAAGACTAAATACCAGTTCTTAGTTTACAACAGTATTCCCTTCATGATACTATCTGTTATGAGTCTCTTCATGTACAAGAATGAAGTATGTACAAGCATGGTTTAGATATTTTATAAAACTGACTTAATTTATGAAGGGAATGCTTGTCTCATTCTTGAGGAAAAAATACTCAAACAGAATTAAGTAACCTGAGGTTATATAAGTAGTAATACACAAGATAAGAATTCAAATTGAACTGACTGCATGAATTATACTTTTCCGACATCATATATATAGCTTATGAATAAATAAACCACAATGAATGATGATGTTGGTAAAAGATAGCATAGTCTCATGGGTATACATATGACTGAGATAACTAAATTTCAAGTTTCATATTCCAATTTTACATAACATATTGGAATGTGTTATGCTATTTACATTAAGAGAGCTAATACTTGTGGCAAAAAAAAAAAAAACCCACATCACTGTTTGAATGCAATCCCCTAACATTCATGAGAAAGATCTTCTATTACAACTGAGAATTTCAGAATGCAGTTTCTCAATTTAAAACCCCAGTGTCAAGGCTGCCTCATTATATGCTATTTCCATTTAAACCCATCTGATCACATTTTCCTTGGTTATCAGCCCCAGTTGCCTCAACAGGGAGCTATAACATGCATAAAATGTCTGCTGAGCCAGGTTAAATGAATTTCAGTAAGAGACTAATATTATTAACATTATATGATGATTTGCAATTATCAGTCAAATAAGATCAGTTACCACCAGATGAGCGGAGTCTTAGTAAGAGGTAAATCACAACATCAGCATAATCCCTTCTCAATGGGGTTATAACCTAAATGGGTAATTTCAAACAAGAGGGATATAGAAGCGCACTCCAGGGAGAGGAAAGGAGTCCTTCAGTTGTTCTTGTTCTTAATGAAAAAAGGCTGCGTGGAAAACAATTTCAACTTCGCTCCTTCCTCTCTTCTCCCACAATATGTCCTTAACCTCTCTGCCAGCACACTGTGATAATAATACAATGCTCTGACAGGCAACTTTGGCTCAAGGTTATGATATGGATTCCAGACTTGTAGTTAATACTAATTATGTGACTTCGCTGTATTTTCTTTCTCTAAAGTTCTTGTTTCTTTATCAATTAAATTAAAATATCACATGAGTTTAATATAAAATTCTTCCATTTATAAGATGGAATAATTTATGAATAAATAAAGTAATCTACACCTTTTAAAATAATTTTGTTTTCAAACTGACATTAATGGTGGTGCCTTGCCCTTATATTGACCCTTCTTTATCAAGCAAAGGTACTGTTGCAGGAAGGTATAAACTATTAGGACTTTTCTTACAAGAACTTTTCTTACAATTTTGATGAATATCTCCAGTGTTTCTCTTAAAATATGAACAGCAAGATAAACAAAAAATATTAAAATATTACTTTACTAAAGTTTATGCACATAATCTTAGAGACTTTCAGGATTTAATTTTCCAAGTTTTCTTCTCTTTTTGTTTTGTTGTAGTTTGTTTATTTGTAGGTCAAATTTTGTGTTACTCAGGGCTTACTCTTGGCTCTGCATCCAGGAATGAATAGAAGATGAGGTGCCAAACCCAGGGCAGCTTAATTCAAGGCAAGTGCTCTACCCACTTTACTTTTGCTCTAGGCAAGTCATTCTGATTTTTTTCATCTTGTATACCTTATCCATGAGGTCATTTTAGTTATTCCTTAGTACATAATAATATAGTTGATTTTCTTTCATCAATCTTTTTTTCAAAAGTCACTTTCCCGTAAGAGAATTTAAGATTGCCAAAGAACACAACCTGAACTAACCTTAATATCTGAGCTTACCATGATGGAGAGCTGGAAGGGGCTGGGGATGCTGGATTTTGGGTGGGGAATCTGGTACAATGATGGAGAGAAACAGACACTCTGGTATAGAAAAGAGACTATTGTTTATCATAGTAACTAATTTTCATTAATTCTAAGTTACTTTGTCAATAAGATCTTTCCACCACATCTAATTACTCCTTATCTTATTATTATTTTTCCATGAACATCATAACTATATTTAAATATGTGTTTCACTGTTTTGTCCCCAATAGACTACAGAGTATAGACAGATGATTTTCGGCATTTTTTTTTTTTTTTGGTTTTTGGGTCACACCCGGCAGTGCTCAGGGGTTACTCCTGGCTCCATGCTCAGAAATTGCTCCTGGCAGGCACGGGGGACCATATGGGGCACCGGGATTCGAACTGATGACCTTTTGCATGAAAGGCAAACGCCTTACCTCCATGCTATCTCCCGGGCCCCCTGATTTTTGGCATTTTTAACTCCCTTGTGTACTTTCAATGTCTAAATGTCCAGAACGGTGATTTGGATAGAGTAAGCACACAATAAATATTTTTGAATTAATAAATAAAGCTCATTTTATTCTCCAATAAACAGAGAATCATTCTGTTCCTTATTCTTGAATCCAAGTTTTTTTTTTCAGATTTTAGTACTTGTATCCTTCCACCTGGACTATCTTTATAGAGATTTACACATTGCCTCTTTTAGGGATCTTTTTTCCTTACTGATGTTTTGTCTGGCTGGGTTCAATGTGAAAGCGAGTGATAACAGTTTTATCAAAAATGTAAATATACTTTAGATCTGTTAGCCTTTTTTATTACTTCTGTTGTTTTCAGAAAACATCTGGTAGTATTCTCAGGAGTTACTCCTGGTTCTGTGCTCAGAAATTACTACTGAAAGGCTCTGGGGACCATATGGGATTTGGGGGGATCAAACTTAGGTTGGCTGTGTGCAAAGCAATTGCTGTTCCCAGTGCTATCACTTTAGGCGCGAAATCTAATGATATATATATATATATATATATATATATATATATATGCTGATAAATTGTCATGATTTATTAATTTCATTGAAGGTATGTAATGTCCATTTCTCAAAAAGCTAGAAATTGAGTTTCCATATGATTCTGGAATACCACTCCTAAGCATATATCCCAATGTACAATCTTGTAGAATCTCTTGCTGCAATTACCACAATAAACTGCAAGTACACCTGCTGCTCTGCACGAGGTCCCACCCAGGGAATGCCACTTGTAGAAACTGCCTGCCTGGGACTGGAAGAGAGAGAAGAATGTAGAAACCAAGTATCCTTTTTTTATTCCTACTGGAGTCTGAGACCTACTGCTGTCTCCCAGGAGGTTTCATAAAGGGGGAGAGAGAGGAGCTAGAGTGGTGACACAAGTGGTAGGGCATTTGCCTTGCATGCAGCTAACCTAAGACGGACTGCTGTTCGATCCCCTGGCATCCCATATGGTTTCCCATAACAGGAGCAATTTCTGAGCGCATTGCCAGGAGTAACCCCTGAGTGTCACCCAGTGTGGCCCCAAAAGTAAAA
>PVKC010040949.1:0-12233 GCA_004027635.1 Crocidura indochinensis | reverse complement strand
CCAGGTGCCTGCATCCCCTTCCAGCCAGTGGGTCTGTGGGTTCAGGATCATGAAGAGGACATGATCCACAAGCAGTCAGAAGTCAGGAGACATGAAAGTTATTATTAGGCCCTACCACCATGTGTGGCTTCTAAGCTAACCTTTTAAGCAGCCTCCCAAGCTGCCCTGCATTTCAAACCTTTTTCTTCTCCCTCCATCCTGCCTCCTCCTTCTGAGGCTTCTTGCCAATCCCTTTCACCCCTCAGGCAACCTTTCATAGACCCCTCCCAGAAATGCGCTGGTCTTACCATCAGGTAAGAGTAACATATTGCCCTGGGAGGGGTGACAGTAGAACACATGCCTAGTCTGTATGAGGCCCTGAGATTGATCTCTGGTGACAAATGGTTCTCAGAAGATCACTGGGTCTAGTCCTGCTGGCTCTCTACCAGGTAGTCATTTCTCCCCCAAACTCAACTCTTTTTCTTTTTTCAAAAGGCAAAAGTCAGTATTTGAGACTCTATCAACCTTGTTTTAGTCACTGTAGGAAATTTCATAACTCTTGAACAAACTTTCTCTGGAGTGAGGGGTTTGGTTTTGGGTTGGTTTTTGTTGCTGCTGTTATTATTTTTTGTTTGTTTGTTTTTGGGCCACACCCGGTGATGCTCGGGATTACTCCTGGCTATGCACTCTGAAATCGATACTGGCTTGGTGGACTACATGGGATGCAGGAGATCAAAAGAGGGCCATCCTGAGTCCGCCCATGAGTGCAAATGCCCTATTGCTGCACTATCACTCCAGCCCCTTGATTTCGGTTTTGAAGCTACACCTACTGGTGCTCAGAGATTCTTCCGGGTTTGCCACTGGGACTCACTCTTGCCAGTACTCAGGCATCCATACAGTACTTAGAGAATGAACTGGGAGCTCATGTATGTAAAACATGTGCTCAGTCCTGTGATCCATCTCTCTAGCCCATACCTTACTTTTCTTGTAATTTGAGAATCAAGCATCAAGTTGAATGCCTTTTCTGCCTGTCAGTTTTGAGAAAACAAATCATAATTCATTTGTAGCATTATTCCTTTTTTATCTTTTTTTCCTTCTTTCTTTCAATACTCTCTTCTGTTAGATGCCCTCTCCTTTTTCAGGCGCCCTATGATAACTGCATTACTTCTCTCTATAGATACTCGACTCTCCAGGAAAACTATGACTCACTTAAATTCTAGTGTTGACTCAGGTCAGCTCAGACTTCCTCAAGAGCACTTGCAGTGCTACCACCAGATTCTAGCATACAGCTTGGGTTGCTACTCTGACACACATTTGAAAGTTTGCTGGCACAGTTTGACTAGGTAGTTGTATTGATACTTCATAATCATTCCTTTTTGATGTTTTTCTTTGCTTGAGTACTGGTCTAGGCATTTATTGTACACTCCTTAAAAGTCCCTGTTTTCTGAAAAATTGCATTCTAAAAGCCAGCAGTACTTGTGAGGAAAATGGGGTTAGGAGCAGATGACTCAAAATCTATTTGGTTTTGTAACTGGAACATTAACTGTAAGAGTAGCAATGCTGAAAAAATAAAGAACTTCATTTTTCATAAAAGTTGAAAGGGGAAGAAGGAGGAGATGCCTATGGTAGAGGGAAGTGTTCAACCAAGAGATGATGATAAAAGGTGGTAAAGTTTTATGTATAAGATCTTACCATCAACAGTACTGTAAACTACCGTGTAAAAATTTATATAAAGAAAAAAAGTGTCTCTGTCGAAGCACATCAGTGGGAGGCATTGGTGGATGGAAGTGGATACTGGTGGAGGGATTGTGTTGAAACACTATACCCCTGAGACCCAATCCTGAATACTTTGTAATTTCACCATGATTATATGAGAAATTAAAGATAAAAAGATGAAAGGTAACTTGATACAATTTATTTCATTCTTTATGGTGGTGACAGGGATCAGATCCAGGGCTTCATCCATACAAGGCCTGCACTCTACCTCTGATCCTCTCACCCACAAACTAGAAGGGTTGCACTTGAAGGAAGAGATGAAGTCATTGTATTTTAGAGATGAGGAGTAAATGTACTAAAATCATAGCAAAAAAGGAACACAAAGCTATTTCCACATGCTAGTGGGCGCCTATAAGAGTATAAGCAAACACCTTTCACTGTACAGGTTTTTCCCTCTGCTGTGATTTAGTACATTTTGCTTGTGCCATTTCTTAGTTGTATCTAATACTAGCCTTCTGGGAAAGCCACATGTGAACTACACTTCTCTTATTGTGCTGACAGATTTCCACTATTTACCCGTCAGTCCATTCAGACTTGCATTTATTAAAGAGACACATTCAGACCCAAACAGACTGTTCCAGGTCTCAATATCTTCATCTCAGACAGAGAACTTCTGTTTTTCTCAGACAGAGAATGTGGGAGTGAGTGCAGCCCAGGTGCATAAGGCTCCATTCCTGTCCTTGAAAAACTCTTGATCCTAAACTCCCAGATCCATAATATATACATACATACATACACACACATACATATACACATAAACACACATATATAATAAATTTCTAAATATCAGGTAAATCATTAGTCCACAAGAGAAAAAAAGATGTTTGAATGGAAGTATGATGTTAGGAAGAAAAAATTATTACAATTGACAGAATTTCTACTTGCTGGGATTGAGAGAGACAGACAGAGACAGAGAGAGACAGAGAGAGAAAAGAGATTGATTTAAAGAGCTAAGACTTGAAACTTTTGGGAGCCAGTTTAGTTTAAACACAGTCACTCAAATGCTCATCTCTCTGGGTAAATGGGAGGAAAGTGGGGAAAGGGGGAATCGGTAGAGGGAAGTGGACAGTGGTAAAGCAATTAGTGTTGAAATGTATGCTTGAAACACAGTCACGAATAACCTATAATTTCACAGTGGCTAACTGTAAAGGAATGGAAAAATTTAAATAGATTTAAACATTTTTTAATGTTAGTGTTTTCTGGAAGAGATACTAAGGATCAAAGGGAGCAGTAAGTTATGATGGAAACAATGGAGGTTGGGTTCATCATGTGATATTGGTTACAGGTGTGGTGAACAGCATCTAAAGATTTTAGGCGAATGATGTAATGAAATGTTCCTTTGGTTCTGGAGGAGTTTTTGTTTCAGTCATTACCTGGTGGTGCTCAGAGGCCATTCCTGGCTCTATATGCTCAGGGGACTATAGATGGTGTCGAACCTCAAGCACTGCCACTCTCCAGCCTTTCATTTGGAAGCACTGTTGGGTAAGAATGATAGGGGCTAATTTGAAGGTATTGAAGTTGTTCCATTCAAAGATGTGAGGCCCATACTACACTGTAACAATAATAAACAATGGCAATGTGATGGAAGGATGTGTGATATTGCAGATATTTTAGAGACAGAATTTCAAGCATTTGCTAATGGAATGGATTGGATTTTTATGGTGTTGGCCTCATGATGACAGAATTACTGATCTGAGCAATGACAGTCTATGCAGTGGCATTGGAATGTTTGAGATCTCAAGCTGAAAGTTGGCAGGGCCATAGTGCACCTGGGTTCTTTGACTGGTCTTTAATGAGGTCTTGTGACTCTCAGGTTTCTGTTTGGTCCCCCATGAGAGAGTAAGAGTTGTTATTCTGCTGATAGTCTCCATATTAAGACCTACCATTCTTTCCTGAATGTCACTCTCTGTTCTTGTTCTGAGCATACTAAGCAGTATATTTACACTTGAAAGACCTTGGAGACATTCTTGACTTTAAATCCTTTGTTTGAACATAACTTGGCTCAGGGAGGTCAAATGTGTGTCCTAGTAGGTCAGACTTAGTTGGAACTGAATAAGACCTCAGGCTTGAAGCCAAGCCTGCCATTTACTGATCTTCAGAAAATCGTTTGGGTTATGACTGGACTTTAAGGTGCTCCAGAGAATCAAAAGCATACCTGAAAGAAAGAAGGGCCAAATCCTACAGTAGGTGGGATGTTTACCTTGCGTGTAGCCAACCCGGGTTCAATCACTGACACTCTGAGCCAGCTTAAGTAATTCCCGAACAGAATAAGGCACCGCCAGCTATAGTCTGAAAACAAACAAAAAGTCTTATGTAGAAGAAGAGAAAACAGCGTTAATATTTGACCTCTGGAAGTAAGCATATAATTTTAATTTGAAAAAAGAAGCTTGTCTTTTCTAAACATCTGTAAAGTATTAGAAATACTATTAAGTACATTAGTTCAATCAGGTCTCTAATAAACCCTGTAGAGGATTTGCATTATTTTTATTTTTATTTAATGAGGAAACAGTATCAAAAGTCAAGCAATATGTCAAATAATAAATCATAAGCTAGGATTCATTTCAAATGTTTCTCTCTTAAATTTATATTCTCTCCTTCAGATTCTCTCTTTGGGCATTTTTCCCCCATAAATCATTTTTTGAAAATTCTCTTTTTTTTTATTGTTGTGGTTAAAGTCATGAATTCATCTTTATGTCCTTGATGTACAGTTACTGCACTTCAGCACCCAAGTGCCTAATACCCTCCACCACTGTGTTCCATCTTGTCGACCTCATTATTTACACTGGCCTGCTTTTCATCCTGAAACTCTGGATATCATTATCATCCCCAAACCCTGGAACTTATCTATGGGATATCTGCTATTCCACCACTTCAATGGAATCACTATAAACAGCATTTGGGATTCACCAACAAGCATTGTTTTTGAATCTCAAAGCTATTGCTTACTCAATTTGAGAGCATAACAGGAAAATCAGGTATGACTTAAAAAAAATTATTTCCAGATCAACTTACTGATCATTTTCCATCAAGACCAAAACAACTGTAAAAAACAACAAAAAAACTTAGGCAGTCATGCCCTCTAGTGGAATCATAGAAAATTTCATCTGCCTTCATAAGGCTGCATCTCTCCTTAAAAATAGTTATCAATGGAAAAAAAATAATAGTATCTATGGAATTTTTTTTACCTAACATTTATTTGGATAACAAAACTTTGTCTTTGCATAAATGGCATTGTTCTCACTTTACCATTCTTTTCCTCCTGATGACGCTACCCTTTTGTTTGAGTGCTTTACTGACCTTTCTCAAGTAGGCACCTGTGATCTTTCAAAAGAATGCTTGTCATTTAATCCTTTTTCCCTACTTAAGAATAAAACATGATCTGGCTGAACTTTCAGGAGCAACAGAGTATGAATATGCGGTCTGTATTTAAGGTATTGTGTCTAGACTGAGCTCTGTGACAGTTATCCTTGGTTTCAAGTACTGTGGTATAATTGTGTCCATCCCCACAGCTGGCACACACTGACCTACATAGATGCTCCCCAATGAGCAAAATGTTATTGTGCACAGTGTCTCTGAGGCTACTCAATTGTTTGCACCAGCTTCAAATTGAATCAAGGACAAAAATTAGCTCATATCTGATGGGTAGGATAAGATGGTGTAAAAGAATAACTGGTCAAAATCTGGGGGAGTGGTCTTTTTCATTGTATGTGAGATGAATAACTAAGAGATTGTAGCTCGAATGAGTAATAAGTTATGTTGTCTTTCCAAGATTTACTCCTAAATCTCAATTACTATCTTGAGTTCTATTCAAGCTATAGCTAATCTCAGCCAGTCCTTGAAGGATTTAGGGAATTATTTGAACAGGGAACCCTCCTCAAACTTGACAGTTTGGCTTTCTTGATTTTGTGTAATTAAACTTTTTGCTTTGATGTGGAGGATTGTCTTCAGTTTAAAAAAATAAAAGGCCGGTTCAACATCATTCGTTTTTTAGTATACAGGTTTCCCTTGAAGATTATGCTGTGATCCTTCTAGTTGGGTCATGAGAACATGTATTTCTCAAACACCCATTAATTAGAAACCCCAAGTACAGAAAACCTTGAATCAAGGATCAAGACTTAGGATTCTATTCCTTGCACCAGTGCCAGGTGATGCATCTGTCACCTTTGCTTTATGAAGCTTAGTGACCTGATATCTACCACAACAGTTGGAATACCTAACCTTGAAAGTTGTTCTGGCTTCAGGAATCTGACTCAGTCATTCTTTGAATGAATTGTGTATGTATAGTTTAAATTTCATCCCTGAGGTCCCAAAGGTATTAATTTTGTAGTGGATTTAAACCACATTCTTCAACAATATAAAGATAATTAAAAAAAAAAGAAGATCCAAATTATATTTATCCCTTAATCATTACTGTTTTAGTTCACTGGGCTGGTTTTTTTTTTTATTGTTGTTGTTTTGGGGCCATACCTGGTGGTGCTCTGGGTTTAGTCCTGGCTCTGTGCTCCAGGATTTACTACTGTCAGGCTCGGATGACCATGCTAGGATTGAACCCAGAATAGGTGTGTACAAAGTAAGTACATTACTTGCTGTCCTATCTCTCTGGACCCTGGTTGTTTCTTGTTGGGAGTTTGCATTCCCACACCAGTGACTCCTGTTCCATTTTTGTTTGGGAGGAAACATTTGGTGAGAGAAGCTGTTTTCAAAAATTTATCTTCCCACATCAGTGCCAATTGTGTTGCCTTTTAATTTTCTCTTTGATTCGCCTTCTTTGTAGTACAGACATGGATTTTAAAACACTCCAACAGTTTGACCTGCAGTCACATGATCTACTCCTGTTTGCAAGCTGCACATTTCAATATCCTTAAGGGCTTTCTCACATCTGAATTCTTCTGAAGTGTTGCTTTCAAGCTTAAACAAAATGGTTTTGTTTTATTTTTTTAAGCCTGGATGCTCAGTCATTATCCAGTGCTCAGGTTCTGCTTTTAACAAGTCTATCAGACTGTCAGGACTTTTTTTCCCCCTGTTTTCTTTGGAAATAACTTCTTTGATTCCTTAGTTCTTCCTTGAATTTTAAATATGGGTACAGTTCTACCAAGGAGCATTCCAGCTTTATACATTAGAAAAGCTTGATCTATTCATCTTTCTATTGTTATTTAGATAACAGTTATGAGGTATTTTAACTTGTATGGTTTTGGTATGCAAAATTATTGCATCTCTATCACTACCAAAGTACCTAAGACCCTCCATCACTGCTGTTAACTCACTTCTAGTCTGCCTCTTCTTCCCCCCACTGCTTGGTAATCTGTTCTGCATTCAAGAGCCAAGCAATTTTCAAATTTAATACTGTTATTCCATGTTTGGTTTTTCTCTCTTTCTATGATGAGTGAGATCATCCATTATTTTTCATTCTTCCTTTGACTTAGTTTACTTAACATTGGTGCTTTCCAGTGTCACCCAAGCGTAGAAAACTGCAAAGTTTCATCTTTACCTGAAAACAGTGGAAAAGCTTAAAAGACTTGTTAACTGATTTGGTGGTTGTTTGGGGATTTATTTGTTTGAGATATGTTTTGAATGGGAAATTTGATAATATTGATAGCTGAAATATCATTTGCTCTTTCTGGTTGAAAACTTGCTTTTTATATAATATTTATGAAAATAAAGTTTAAGACCATATAGGCAAGGTATCATCATTACTAGGTAGTACAATATTTAATTATTTTACACTTAAGCCCATTTATTTTCTAACAATAATGTGTATGTTTAGCTCATGGTTTCCCAGAGTATAGAATAACCTACCTCAGTGGGCACTGGAAAGATCCAGGGAGGCGCTATAGTAGGCTCAGGTACAATGCCTAAAGATGCTTTCTGTTAGCTTCAGGTGGGCATGTTCTCCCCTCCCCCTGAAAATCGGGCAGCAGTGCAAATAAGTTTGGAAACCTCTGATTGGCTGGTGTAGATTGGGACAGAAGGACATTGATCAATAAGCTGGTCCATCTAAGCATAACTGAGACCTCCTAATTCACCATTATTGAATTATCTCCTAGAGCCCATTTTACATTCTGAACCCCTTCTGCTATTGATTTCCCCAACAACAAACAAATTGATGCTGTGATAAAGGCCTCAAATAATGTTCCCTTCTCTTCCTTCAAAATAACATTCTGTAGTCAAAGAACTATACAGGTCACATTTGTCTTGTATTAGCCACTCAGAGTCGATCCCCACCCTCGTGGAGTGAGAACTGTGATGCTCTTTTGCAGAATTGTTCCTCCAGTAAAAGGAGACCGACCTTGACCACAACTGCAGGCAGGTGAAAACAGTGTAGAAAGTATATGCACTGTTAGGACAGAAATGTAAAAAGCATTATTTATGTTAAGAAATGTTCTTTTAAAATCAATACTTATGGGGGGTCGGGCGGTGGCGCTGGAGATAAGGTGCCTGCGCTAACCTAGGACGGATCGTGGTCCGATCCCCCGGTTCCCCATATGGTTCCCCCGTGCCTGCCAGGAGCGACTTCTGAGCGAATAGCCAGGAGTAACAACCCCTGAGCGTCACCGGGTGTGGCCCAAAAACCAAAAAAAAAAAAAAAAAAAATCAATACTTATGTTAGCAACCCTATATGATCCAGGTGTACGATGTAGTGAGCAGCAAAGATTTTTGTCCATTGGTAAGAAGAGGTTACTAAACTCCACAGACCATATGCTGGGATCCATGTTAAAACAATCGATATAAAACTGTTTATTTGGCTTGTTCACTAAGAGAAGTGAGGTTAAACATTTATTTTCCTTTTGTTGATCACCTTGACACTTAAAACCTTTCCAGCACATTTATTTATTTATTTACTTATTTATTTCTGGAGTTTTTTGGGCCACACCCGGTGACACTCAAGGATTACTCCCTGCTGTGCACTCAGAAATTGCTCCTGGCTTGGGGGACCATATGGGAACCGCTCTGGCCCCACCAGCATATTTATTTATGTTCATCATGAAAGAGTTTCACAGAAAGAGGAGTACCTAGTCCTGCCTCCTCTCTTTCCTCTTAATCCTGGCACCTGAAAAAAATCTTATTTTTACCTCAGCTGCAGCAAATCGAGAGCTGAAACCTTATGCCTTCTGTTCCATTGGATCCCATGCTACTATGTTTCATTTGTTCAATTCTCTTCCTTTTCATTCTACACACTGTTCTGAAAAGCATCTTTCAGTAATGACTCAACCCACATGGAGCTGTGAGCTCCTGAATGAGAGAAACTTAACTTCAGGAGACCAAAAAGTAAAGATAGAGTCACTCGGTGGGAGCCTCCTATGGAGACAAATAGCTTTTCACATAGTCTTATGTGAAAGTGTCAACTATTTCCCTCTTTTAGAATTTGACTCTTGGCTTGAAAGTTCAGTCAATGCTTGGAGTATGAGTGCCATCTCCTGGCAGTTTTTGGAAATAGCTCAGTAAAATGGTATTTATTTATCGACAGGAATCTATTTCTTGTTTACCAACCTGGAAAAAGTTCACCTTGGTAATCTCTTTTTATTACTTTTTTAAATCAGGTATGATAATTTTATTTTAGATTACATTATAATTGCATAATGGATTTTCTCCTAATATCAGCTATGCCCTAGAATTAAATTGTTTTCAGAACAAAAGAGAAAGGGCTGCTTCAATAGTTACCAGATAGGCAAGCTCTAGATGTTTCCTAGATCCACACTTCCATGTCTTTTGAGTACGTAAGATGAATTCTTTGATTTCAGATAGTGTTCTGGAATTGACATGATTAGATTGTCATTATCAATCTAAGTATTGAATTCAAGGCCATTCTCCGAAGTACTGATTTTTAGCCAACAATCATAGCTGAAGTAAGATAAAAGCTACTTTACAATCACAGAGGGATCTAAAATCAAATGGTTTCTATTCTTGAATATTTCAGTAACTCTGTCTATACCATCTATTTATTCATCTGACATTAGCTGAAATTCTGTGTGATAGTGTCAGAGTCTTGCAAAATCATTATACAACTGAATTCAGTAGGTGACTGGCAGTTGGTCTCACCACTATACCAAAGAAAATACAGATTAAATCATTGAATGGAGATATTTTATTTTGATTTTTTTACCTTACAATTTAGAGGAACAGAGTCAGAATAATCCAAACAGCCTGAATGAGAAATGTTTGTTCTTGAATATTACTTCAGACTTTGATATATAAGCAAGGGGTGGGGGGTCTATTTGAATGAAGAAAGCTCTTCTTGGCAAGTTGATTCCTACAGTAAGCAAAGACCTTCGACTTAACTATGTTTTAAACTTTGTCTCCCCAAATGGTACTCCCTATTATGTCCATTGTAGTTTGAGGAAGAAATGCCTGTTTTGTGGTAAATGTTTAAATTTACACCTCTCCAAAGCTCTCCCCAGCTGAAAGTGGTAAAAAAAAAAAGACAATAATTGGAATATCAACAAAGCAATAAATGAATAGGCAATTTACCAATCACATATGCCATGGGAAATAAAATTCCCAGTGGAAAAAGCTAACAAATTTTTATGAGAATCATGCTCATTTTTATTGTATTAGATATACACAGACTAGATCTATAACTTGAGCATTGATCAGACCAAATAATGCATTACTGGTTTATGTAAATTCTTTTCATATGACATTCATAAGTCTGAAATTTTGTGCTTAGCAGATTAACAGAGATATATCTTTCTAGCACTATTTACACTCTCTTCTCTCTTTCTCTCTTTCTCCCCTGCCCTTCCCACCTCCCCGGCCCTCCAGAAGTAGAAATGACCTTGGTGTGGTAGCTTATTTTGGTAGTTTATTTTAGCTTACTCTATACTTCCTAAATGTGGTGAAGTACAGCAATACAAATTGAGAGGCAGGAAAGTCAACCCAGCATTGATACTCCTAGCATCTGCTGAAGCTGTGTGTTCTATCTTTCTAGAGATGTCAGTTCTCCATTCTCTCCTCTGTACTTATTGGATGTAAAAGTAAAAGACAGCCACATAGCAGCCAGCTTGCAGGAAATGACCTACCACAATGAAGTCAAATGTGAACTGGAGATGGGGCAGAATACTAGTGGCACCTCACAGATAGACAGATTCACTTAGTATACTTACGTATTCACATGTGCTTGAAAAGAGCCAAGGGTTCAACAATAAAAATGACAGATTTTCATTATGAGTTAGATTTTTTTTTGGTGTTTTTGTTTTGGTTTTGCAGAGGCCACCTCCATCTGTGCTCAGGGTTTATTCACTTTTACATTCAAGGATCAAGTGGGTAGGGTAAGGTTTAGGGGATCATTTGGAGTGTTGCGGATTAAACTGGGGCAAACACCCTACCTACCTATTATATTATCTCTTCAGCCATTATGAATAGTTTTAAAGTAATTTTTTTTCTTTCAGGCAGATACCAAAAAATGTTTCTGAATAAAATTATTTGATAGCTAGAACTTCTTTTAAAGTAATGCAGTAAAAAATAAAGAAGACAAGCAACAATAGCGAACTGAATTATTCGTTCTTTTTTTTTTTAGTTTTTGGGCCACACCCGGCGATGCTCAGGGGTTACTCTTGGCTATGCACTCAGAAGTCGCTCCTGGCTTGGGGGACCATATGGGACACTGGGGGATCAAACCGCAGTCCGTCCAAGGCTATCACAGGCATGGCAGGCACCTTACCTCTAGCACCACCGCCCGGGCCCCTGAATTATTCATTCTTAGTCATGGATACTCTTATGGGTAAGAGAGAGTTTGGAGCCTGCTGGTACTCAGAAGTCACTTATGACTCAGTGCTTAGGGATCAGATACCTGGCAGTGCTTGGGGGATCATATGAAAAGTCAAAGATTGAATCAGGGCCAACTATCTTTTTTTTTTTTTTTTTTGGTTTTTGGGCCACACCCGGTGACGCTCAGGGGTTACCCCTGGCTATACGCTCAGAAGTCGCTCCTGGCAGGCACGGGGGACCATATGGGGAACCGGGGGATCAAACCGAGGTCCGTCCTAGGTTAGCGCAGGCACCTTATCTCCAGTGCCACTGCCCAGCCCCAGGGCCAACTATCTTTAGGCAAGCACCTTATTCCCTGTACTGCCTCTGCAGCCCAAGTCATTATACTTGTACTTCTATTACTGGTGTTGCTAGAAAACTTCAAATGTAGAGTAATTTTATTTTTTTTCTTGAAATTCTTTTAATAATTTTTTATAAATAATTTTTATTTTAATTATGACAACAAAGATGCAAAGAAAGAGGACAAGGTAAAGTTACAGTGGAAGCACAATCACTCATAAATAGAGTTCTCGGTAGTCCCCTTGATGATATCCCAGCCTTGAAATTTCAGCCAGAGAGCATTAAGAAAAACAAAGCTGAACCCATGTACAATACAATTACTTTGTCCCTCAAATCCCCAGTTGTAGTATATACTATTTCTTAGCAGTACACAATATAATCTAAAGACATTAGACTTATGTAACTCCTTAAACATTGAGGGCAAAGTACATTTA
>PVKC010040948.1:0-12236 GCA_004027635.1 Crocidura indochinensis | reverse complement strand
CAGAAAAAGCCAGAGGGAGAGACAGGTACAGAATCTCTCCCTACCTTTCCAACTTGAGTCTTCACTCAGTGTGAGAAAAAAATGCTTTTTTTCAGCCAAAGGAGCAACTTAAAAAAATTGTGGCGCTGGAGGTAAGGTGCCTGCCTTACTGCGCTATCCTTGGACGGACCGCGGTTCGATCCCCCGTGCCCCATATGTCCCCCAGGCCAGGGGCGACTTCTGAGCGCATAGCCAGGAGTAACCCCTGAGCGTCACTGGGTGTGGCCCAAAAAAAAACCAAAAAAAAAAATTTTTTTTTAGTAATAATCTCATGTACAGGTATCACCGGGTGCTTCTGGCTATACTAACCATCCTCCAAGAGCTTTGTTTTCTGTGCAGAAAAATACTCTCTCTCTCTCTCTTTCTCTCTCTCTCTCTCTCTCTCTCTCTCTCTCTCTCTCTCTATCTCTCTATCTTTGTGTATACAGGTCTTGCTTAAAATATTCAAGGCCAGAAGGCTCTTCTTGGGCAGCACTTTCCTAAGAGTCAAGCCTGTGCCCCAGATGTTGACCTGCTCTCAGTTCCGTTTTTCTTTTTCAGATTGTTTTTTAAGCTACAGTTGGCAGCTCTCAGAGGTTCCTCTGACTGAGCTCAGAACTCACACCTGGCAGGCTTGGTTTGGGCAAACTTAAGGAGATTGGACCTGGGTAGAACACTGCAAGGAAATCACCCTCCCACTGTGCTATCATTCTGACCCACACCTGTATTTCGGGTGTTCATTTTTGAAAACCCAACAGTCTGGTATGGAGAGGAACAACACTTGAGGACGATCTGGTGGTCATCAGCATGTAGTAAGTGGGATCAGATGTGGGGGGAAACATACCTTGCATGTGTCCTAGTGGAAAAGGTAGAACTTCTGGAAGTGGCTGGATCCCAAGGGTAGAGACAGAGAGACATAGACAGAGAAAGAGAACTGCTGAACCCCAATGAGGTGAGTGAGAGGGAGCATGCATAGTGGCCAATTCTTACTTTGCATGCTGTGTCCTCCCTGTCCCTCACATGGGACCCCTTGGATCCCAGATATTCTGGACTTGTCCAAACAAGTAAAACAAAATTCATTTAATAAGCCAACGATCTCAATCCCCGTCAGCAGCGGGGCCAGAACTTTCGCAACAGTTCTCCCCGCCGCCAATTTCCTGCTTCCAGTAAAGCTGCGGGTTGCTTTTCGCACCTGGCCTCTCCGGCTTGGCCGCTTAGCCCCGCCCAGCGCTGTCATACCAGCTCCATCTCCCGTCCCGGGTCTCCACCAGAACTAGCAGCCCTGTGCAAAGTTGCATCGTCGCTCCGAGGCTCCCGCCAGCGGATCCCGACCTTTGTCTCCCCCAAAATCCTTAGGATCGCCTCTGAAGACTCCCCGCGGGCTGATGGCGTCTCTGGACGACCTGCCGGACTGGGTGCTGGTGGAGATCCTCTCGCTCCTCCCGGTGCGGGAGCGGGTCCGCAACGCCAGGTGAGGCGGGTCCTGGGGCTCCCTGAGCTCTGAGCCCTCCTGGGAGTTTTGACTCAGGTCTCGCCTCTTTCCCCTCTCTGCCCTCAGGGTCTGCTGGCGCTGGAAGAACCTCTTGCACGACCGCTTGATGTGGCGACACGCAGAACTGCCACTCAAGGAGGTATGGGGGAGCAGTCCCGGGGACCCCGATCAGGGCTAAGTATGGGGCCCTTGTCGTGGGCGTTGGGGTTGCATCTTCACGAGTGCACAGGGTCCAGCGAGCGTCCCCAGAAAATTGCATCCCGGGGCAGACCCCAGCCATGTCCAACCTTGGATGCAACATTCATCCCCGAAAGCAGGAAACTTGGGCTTTGAGCAGCAATGGGACAGCGGGGCGGGGTGGGGGCGCTGGCTGGGAGGTGGCAGACCCAGGTCGAGCTACCCCAGGCACAAATCGGGGCCCACCCCACCGCCCCACCAGGGATTTTGGGAGCACGATGCAAAGATTCACCGCTGATCACGGCCTGGTGTGGCCAAGCCCAAATCTAGATTGGTACATAGGACTTGAGATATTGCAGGGGGAAGCCGAACCTGCCTTGCTCCACATGCCTAAAGCCCTTCTTGTTTGGACTCAGTAAAATTGCTGGAGCCTTAGAATTTTTTAGTTTGAAAATTTATTTTGGGTAGGGGCATGGGGCACATCTGGGTCACTCAAGGTGATGCACAGAAAAGAGTGGCAATGCTGGGTATTCAACTCCAGGCTCCTGAGAAGTTTGTGCACCTCTTTCTGGTTAAGATTTTTTTGTTTGTTTTTGTCTTTGGGCTACATCCAGTGATGCTGGATTTCTGGCAATGTGCTCAGAAATCGCTCCTAGTTTGGGGGACCATATTGGATGCTGGGGATCGAACCCATGCCTGTCATGGGTCAGCTGCGTGCAACCAAACGCCCTACCGCTGTGCTATCTCTCTGGCCCCAGTTTTTTGAATACCAACTGGAGATACTAAGGGATTCCACTAGGATCTCTACTCAGAAATCATTTCCGGCAAGCTGGGGAGCCCCTATGGGATGCTGGGGATCGAACCTGGTTGACCAAGCGCAATGCAAACACCCACCCCACTGTGCTATCACTTTCTCTGCCCCCTGACTTTTGAGAGGTTGTATTTAGACACCCCATTAACACCACGTGGGTCCTCAGCGTGTTATAACAGTTATCAAAATATTTGAGCAATCATACCCAGCATGCTTCCTGAGAAAAGGCAGAATTTGGGGGAGCTGCTTTATTCCTTGGAAGGATGGGGGGGGAGAGAAAGAGGCAGTGCATGTGTAGAAGGCAAGTGTGTGTGCAGGCCCTTGCTTATAGTATCCAGAGCCACATGGCTACCCGATGGATGGAAGGGAATAGGGAGCAGTTGTACTCCTAGGTTGGGGGGCAGCCATTTCCAGGCCCAAGGGGCAAGGCTCACCTCTTACCTTCCTACCGCTCTAGGTGCGCCCCAAGATTGTCTGGCATGTCCTTCGCCGCTACATAGGGTCCAGCCTGCAGTCTTTACGCCTGCAGGGCTACCGAGTAACGCGCACCACCTTACTGGATATGTCCCCGGAGCTCTTCAAGGCCTTGGACCACAAGTGCCCCCGCCTGCAGCACTTGAGCCTGCATATGGCCAACCTGTTCTTCATCCCCATGGCCAGCCTGCCGCGCGGCCTTCGCCGGCTGGAGATCCACAGCTGTGACATCTCCCTGCTCTGGATGTCGTGTAATGAGGATGAGGGCGCGCTGCCACACCTGGAGCAGCTGGTGCTGGACCATGTGCCCATCTTCCAGGACTTCCACTTGAAGCGCCTCAGCTGCTTCCCTGCACTGCGCTCACTTGTCCTGGCTGGCACATACTGCCTTAGTGAGGCAGGGCTGAACATGGGCCTGCAGGAGCTGAGCCACCTGCAGAGGATCGAAGTGCTGGGCTGCAACTTTTCCACTGACAGCGTCCTGCAGGCCATCAGCAGTCACCTCCGTGAAGTGCACCACATCGGGTTGACGGTCAAGGGCCTCTCTGGCCTTGGCCTGGCGTCCCTGGAGGGCATCCCCACGTTGGAGAGCCTCAGTCTCGTGGCCACAGCCGACACCAGGGAAGTGCGCACCCTCACCACCCAACTGCTCTCCTCCTGCCTCACCTTGCCCCGGCTAAGGGTCCTGGAGTTGCAGGGTCAGGGCTGGGAGGGGCACGACGCTGAGGCAATGCTGAAGGAAGGGCTGCTGCACTGTCAGGTCAATATTGGGGCGGTTCCCCCTCAGACCATGGACTGGTGGAGGTTCATCAACAATCCGAACATTGATGACAAGTTCCCACGTGAATCGCTGTCTTCAACAAGCGACGGAGAGCAGAATCCCTGGTATGTTGGGGAGCCCAGAGCCCATAGGTGAATCTGATGGTCTGAGGATGGTCCACCTAAATTTCCGAGGATGAGACACTGTCAGCTTCTCAGAGACCTGCCCTCCCAACCCAAGTCTGAAGTGGGGAAACTGCCTCTCTAAGGGTTCCGTTGGCAAGTAATATTCCGTGCCCCCCAACATGCCTCCAGGAAGCCAATCATCTCCCCTAGGGGCACAGGAGGGGAGCCAAAGGGTGAGGTTGAGGGTAAGGATCAGGTTCTGCCTTGGGCAGTGAGATCTGAGGGGATTCAGGATTTCCACAGCATTTAGTAGTCATTCACAGAATGACAGGTGGTCTGGGTGCCGAGGATGAGTAATTTCCTAAAGTTCTTGCAATATCTTATAGTTCTTACTCATTCCCCAATTTCTTGTTTTGTTTTGCTTTCCTCTTTAGCTCTTCAAGAGACACAAGCTCTTTTGCTTTCCAGAAATTATGCTGGGTTCCCTAAATTGTCAAATATTCCTAGAGCATCCTACAGCATGGTGAGGGGTTGTAGACAGGACAGCCAGAGGGGAGGGTGCTTGCCTGGATCTAGTGGTGACGGGGAGAGAGATAGAGTGGGATATAGAGTTTAGAGATAGAGACAGAAAGGTTGGATTCCCATAAGGAGACGGAGAGAAAAAGACAGACAGACAGACACAAGAATGCGTGCTTGCGAAAGGCACTTATAATAATCAGAGCCATATGGCACACCCATGGGAAGAAGGAAACAGGGAGCAGCTGTGCTCCTAACTGGGGGATTGCCCATCTCAAGCTCAGTGGGGCTCAGACTCACTTCTTACCTGCCTCCCCTCTTCTCTGTCCCTTCTAGTTTCATCCCAAGAATATTTACCGCCCTGAGTGAAAGGAATGCGGCTGAATACTTGGTACGAATGAGGTTTTTACGAATGACGTTTGTACGAATGATGATGTTGCGCGATCATCAGGAAGTGCCTGAGCTTCCACCTGGCCGACCTGCTGCTCATCTGAAAGGCAAGCCTTTCTGGTTCCCTCTCAGGACTGGAGATACACAGCTGTGGTGGCTCGGTGATCTGGATGCCAGGTAAGGAGGACGAGGGTGCCCTGCCACACCTGGACAGCTGTTACTGGACCGAATTCCCACCTTTCAGACTTCCACCTGCGGAACCTCAGCTGCTGCGCTTGCTTGCTCCCTCATGTGGGTGACATCTACTGGATCAAGGTGCTGGGCTGCATCATCTCGCCGGACAGTGCCCTGCAGACCATCAACCTCCACCTTCTCGGTGTGTGTCACATCCAGGTGACCATCAAGGGCCTCTCGACCCTGATGACCCTGGAGGGGATCCCCATCTGGAGTGTCTCGGACTCTTTGCGATCCGACACTGGGGACGTGTACACCCTTGCCACCTGACTGCTCTCCTCTTGCCTCGCCTTGCCCTGGCTGAAGGTCCTGGAGCTGCAGGGACTCTGCTGGCAGCGGCAGGAAGCTGAGGTGCTGCTGAGGAAAGGGCTGCCCCAGGCTATGGACTGGTGGTCAGCCTGTTACCCCCACTTAGGGGGGCACACAACAGCCTAATTTTCTTCCAGAAACTATCTGCCAGAAGGCCAACTTAGATGTCTATTATATAATGGATTCTTTGTGTGGAATGCTGGAGATATTTTTCTGTTTTTATTTAACTCGTGGAAGACCCTGCTCTCTCTCTCTAATCAGGACTTTTTCCTCAGACAAAGAATTTACAGTTCCCAGAAGCGCCAAAAATCACCTGCTGAGCCCCCTTTTGTGATCTCCCTCTCTCACACTACCTTGAAGGTTTCTCCCTATCTGCAGTAAGGTCACTTCATATGCTAATTCTAGCTCTGATCTCATTGGTTCAATCCCTTTCCTTTCTCCCTGGCTATGCTCCAAGAATCTGGCTATTTAAGGCCAACTCATTAAAGTTCTCGCTCTTTCTGGCTTCTCCCCTGCCAGCTTTATACCATGTAACTCTGTGTGGTCTCACTTATTTCATTTCATTTCATAATTCATATTTCATATTTCGTCCATTTGTGCAACTGCTTGAATCCCAATGAATAAATAATATTCATTTAGGTTTTGCTTAGGGACTAATTATCAAAATTATGATAGTTATTTTGCTGGCAGATGCAATGAGCACAATAAGGATAGGAGTGTGGATTCCGAGGTACATTGGTGAGTTCATAGCCCATAGAAGATTCTGGAACTTGGTTAGCGTCAGCCGGGGCAAGGTGAGGCAAGAGGAGAGCAGTAGGGTGGCAAGGATGCACAGGTCCCCAGTGTCGGTTATCACAAAGAGTCCGGCGTGACAGCAAAACAGGTAACGTGTTTTCCAGGCCCTGGCCTTTTGGGATCCATCTTCAATATGCCATTGAGTCCCCTGAGACTACCAGAGTGATTACTGATTGCAGAGTCAGGAGTAACTTCTGAATATTCCCTGGTGTAGCCCACTATTAATGTACTATATTATCAGTATTAGTATTATCATATTAAACATAAATAGTGTATAATAGTGAATATTAATATGTAGTTTCATAATACAGAGTATAATGTATTTATTTAATAAATCCATATATTTAATATATTATGTATTTATATCTATCTAGTATATATGTATTTATATAATTTATTTATATAATAAACATTTATATGATATTTATAATATATAAATAAATAATGTAATAAATACGTTATATAAATGTGTAGTATATAATTACATAATATCTAATTACACAAGTAATTAAAATATTAACATCTAAATATTATGTTTAAATAGTATTAATATGACTATATATTAATATGCTAATATATGTAACACATATTCCTTGAGTGCCCATTAGTTTAGTAGGCAAGCTACATACAAGTGTGAGAGGATTAGACGTGGATCCGGGATAATTTCAGACCCCAGACAGCCCACCAGAGTCACAGTGACAGTAGCCATTGGGCTGGGGAGTGTGGAATGGGGATCCCCAGAGTGTGGAGGCCAAGCGAGATGCTGAGAGAGGCACCAAGGAAAGTGCTAGAGAAACTCTGCAATCAAAGGTGTTTCCCTTGTTCCAACCTGGACAGGAATGATAGAGATACTTCCAGGATTGACATGGGTATTGGGGGATTTGAGGGGAGAACGAGGGTCTTGGAAGGCAGCCAAGTCAGAGGATGGGGGGGTGAGGCTGGGTGGAAAAACTGGCGCCTCAGGGCTTGGGGTGTGAGGAGGAGGAAGAGAGAGAGATGGGGGAGGAGTGAGGACGAGGAGGAGTTGGAGAGAGGAAGAGGAAGCCCTCTTTCTGGGCCTTGTCTCTAAACCACTTGAAAGACACAGGTGCTAGGCACTGGGGATCTGGAGCTTCCCCCATCATCTTTGGTGGTGGGGAGGCCACGCCTGGCCCAACATTCTGATCAGTGCTCAGAGGCCACTCCCAGAGGCGCTTGAGGGTCACCCCTGAGCGCAGCCAGGTTGTGGCCCCAAAACAAAAGCAAATAAAAAGGAGAGAGGCTCATATATTTGAGGGGTATTGACAGCAAGAGTGGGACTCTGCTTTGTCATACATCAGCGCACGGCCCTCATCTCCCAATACTCCAAGGAAGACTCAGGCAAAAATGAAAACACAGTGTCTAGGAAGTATGCTAAGTACAAGGCAAGCCGAAGCCCAGGGTTCTTGGTCCAGGCCCAGGGCCTGGTCTCAGCAGGAGCAGAGGAGCAGCTCAGGTCTGGGTCTTCCTGGGATGGAGAGAAGGGACACCAGGAGCAGGTTACAAGGAGGGCAGGGTCTCATTAGGGGCGTGGCCTCGTGGGGCGTGGCGATGACTCAGGACGTGGCTTCAACCAAGGCAACCTGCCGCCGGAGGCGTGGCCATATGAGGACCCAGTGCCGCCTCGGGGGCGTGGCCTCGTCCCGGGACCGTTACCAGGGGGCGTGGCTAGGGCGGGGCCTGAGCCTGGGACCTAGGCGGGCACTGGATTGGGGCAGCTGGTGGTCTTGAGCCCCGGGCTGTGGGGAGACAGTTGGGCGCTTTGTCGGTTGCTGGGGCTCAGGGGCACCTTGCAACTGCAGATCAAGGCCCTGCCTCGTCCTCCTCTTAGGCTGATGATTGATTTTTTTTCCTGGCTGAGCATCCTCGAGATGAGGCTCCCCTTAATGCAAGCATTTGGGAACATAGAGCATGGAGATGGTTAGGGTGAGTGTGAATGAAGAAAAGCAAATAGCAAAAGCCAAAATGCCAGCTGGGGGCTTCCAAGGCGGCCTCATTTCGCCCAAAGGCGCTGTGGTACTCCGGTTTAAAATCCCAGCACCTCCCAACTCGCTTTCCTAATAGTAGTTTCAGAAAATGGAATTCACTCACTTGGGGACAGAGGCATTCCTCTGGACTTTGTCCAGTGATGAATGTTATACAGCCTTGTGGGGGGGGGGGCTTGAAGGAAGGTACTCTGCGAGCACAGAAGGCTCTCTCTGTCCTGTGGAGAGAACAAGGAAAACAGAGAGGTGGAGACGCATTAGGAAGAATCTCTGGCTCTTAATTCAGAGACAGTGGGGACTTGGGGTGTAGGGCGAGAAATAAAGCGACATGTTTCAACCCCCAAATGTAACTAGGATTGAACGACAGGGAGATGGCAATGCCAGTCAGCATCTGAACCCCAAGTGGACCCGAGAGATAGTCAAGGCACTTTTTTTGGATTCAGCAAACCCTTCTGGGATCCCTGGCACCCCCATCCCTAACTTCCAGAAGTGATCCATGAGAACAGAGCCAGGAATAAGCCCTGAGCACCATCTGGGGATGGGGTGACTTAAAAAAACAAAATATATTGAATTCCTGGTGGATTTGGGGGAGCCAAGGATTAAACCTGTGCTGGTTGCATGCAAAGTAAAAGTGTCTTATCTGTCATAATATTTCCCTGGTCCCATAAGAGACACTTATTTACATCCTCACCATTTAGGAAATTCTAAGGGTCTTGGGAGCAGTGGACCAAGGAGTATGATTGTGATTAAATATGAGGATTATAGGGGCTGGATTGGGACCAAAGAGATAGTACAGCAGGTAGATGTGATTTCTTATTAGGAAAATAAAGGCACTGGAGAGATAGTACAGTAAGTAGTGCATTTGCCTTACACATAGTTGACCCTGACTCAATTGCTGGCATCCCACATGGGCCCTGAACACCTCTAGGAGGAATTCCTGGGTGCACAGTCAGAAGTAACCCCTGAGCATGCTGGGTGTACCCACACCAACAAATAAAATATGAGAAATATTGTTTAGTCCTCTGAATGATCAGGACTTATTTGGGGGTGTACTCTGTAAAATAAATTAATAACAGTCCTTGATGGTGGTAGATAGTGATGGATGGAGTGGAGAGGCCTTCCTCTGTCTGCATGGTGCCTGTACCAACTTCCTGCCAGCGGGTATGAGGGTTCAAAATAAAGGTGAGGAAATGATCTACAAGCAGTCAGAAGACAAGTAGTAAGGAGACAAGCAGCTTTATAAAGGCCCTAGTCACCAGCCACTATATGTGGCTTCTAAGACAACCTTTTTAAGCAGCCTAAATCTGCTGTTTCTGCTCTCAACTTGCTGCGTCAGTCTCCTGAGACTTCTCCTGCTCTCTCTGTTGATGAATCTACCTTACACCCCTCAGGCAACCCCTCTGTTACCTTCCAAAGATACCTCCCCTATGTGGGCTGGTCTGACCTTCATGGAAGATTAGCATTTAGCCTGAGAGGGGTAACACACCCCACCCAGTATTGCCCAGGAATTATTTCCAGAGATCCTGGGTTGATGCAAGGTAAATAGCATGTCAGGTTGGTGCCTGAACTCCACAACTACCTCTTGTATTTCTTACCTCTTACTATTTCTTGTAAAAATCAGATCACACTGGGGGAAGCAATGTGTCACCGAAACTGGATCATGGCATAAGCTGGGTCAGTGGGAAGGGTGGTATCAGAAGTGGGTACCCCAGTGTAACCACCCTCATCTCATTAAGCTTTTGGCCTTACCCTGCTAGAACTGAGCATGGAGCTGATGGAGCCTGGCTAAGCCTGCCAGGCTCAGGGGACCATATAGGATGCTGGGGATCAAACTCTGGTAGGTCCCAGGTAGGCTCTTTGTTGCCACATGCAGGTCAAAAGCCTTACCTCAGGGCCAGAGAGATAACACAGTGGTAGTGTGTTTGCCTTGCACATGACTTGCACATGGCAACTCAGGATGGACAGGGTTCGATCTGCAGCATTCCATATGGTCCCATGAGCTTGCCAGGAGCAATTTCCGAGTGCAGAGCCAGGAGTAATCCCTGAGCACTGCTGAGTGTGACCCAAAACTCAAAACCAACACCCAACCAACCAAAGAATAAGCAGTACTTCTATGCTATCACTTAGGCCACTGAGCTCATATTTTTTTTTGTGGTTTTTGGGTCACACCCGGCAGTGCTCAGGGGTCACTCCTGGCTCCATGCTCAGAAATTGCTCCTGGCAGGCACGGGGGACCAAATGGGGCACCGGATTCGAACTGATGACCTTTTGCATGAAAGGCAAACGCCTTACCTCCATGCTATCTCCCGGGCCCCCTGAGCTCATATTTTCATTTGTGAATTTTCTTCTTTGTTTGGGATATTTTTAGATTATACCCAACTGAGCTCAAGGCTTACTCCTGGCTTTGTACTCAGGGATCACTCCTAGAAGTCTCAGAGGAACCATATGAAATGCTTGGGATTGAACCCTAGTCAGACAGATGAAAGGCAGTGCCTCTCCTGCTATACTATCTACCCCTCTAATAAACTCTATTTTGGGGGGAGAGGTTCTGGGTCACAACCAGTGATGGTCAGCGTTCACTTTTGGCAGGGCTCAGGAAACCATAGATGGTGCTAGTGCCAGGGAGCAAACCCAAGTTAGCCACATGTAGAGGAAATGTCCTACCTGCTGCCTTATCTCTCTGACTATTTCTTTCTTTTCAAAAGACGCAATGTTATATGTGTTTCTTTTCATTTTCTATAGGATGTTCTGATGACAAACCCAAGGGTTCCAGCCTGCAAGGCATCTGTTCTACTGCTGCTACTCAGTCTTCCTAGTGCCATCATTTAATTAAAAAATTCTCAAGAAAAAATAAGCATATCAAGAAAGCTCATGACACATAGAGATGCAAATGGTTCATATGGCAGAAAATTCTCCTTCCTTGGAAAGTTCTCCAAGCAGGAGAGACGTTTGAAGATGGTTATGTGTTTGCAAAAAATAATAATCTTGAGTGTCAAAAAGAAGTGCAGATTTTATTACTGAGCAGAATTCCTGTGGACTAAATTCTTTAGAAAGTGAGAAACCTTTCATTACATATACATATATTTTTTGTTTTTGGTTTGTTCACTTGGTTTATTTTTGTGTGTCTGTGGTGGGTTGGGGCAACGCCTGGTGGTGCTCAGGATTACTCCTGGCTCTGCACACAGAAATATCACCTGAGAATCTGAGGGAACATTATGGGATGCTGAGGATAGAATGTGGGTCCATTGCGGGTTGGCCATGTGCAAGGTGTGTGCATTGAAAATACCCTACCATTGAGCTATTACTTCGACCCCATGCTCACTTAATTTGGGGGGGAGGAGTGGGATACTACAGCTGACGTTGCTCAGGGGTCACTCCTGGTTGGGTTTGAGGAACTTGATGAGGGTGTGAGAGATTGAACCCTGATCAACCATGTGCAAGGCAAGTGCCATAGCTGCAGTGCTAATTTTCCAAACTCTTAAGAGATCTCACTGCTTCTCTTCACAGGTACAATGGATAAAAGAAATAAAAACCTGATTTGAGGGGCTGGAGAGATAGCATGGATTTTGCCTTGCATGCAGAAGACGATGGTTCGAATCATGGCATCCCATATGGTCCTCTAAGCCTGCCAGAACCGATTTCTGAGCATAGAGCCAGAGGTAACTCCTGAACACTGCTGGGTGTGACCCAAAAACCAAAGAAAAGGAAAGAAAAGAAAAAATAAACTTCCCACACATGATTTGAATTGTGTAGAAATTGGAACCAATTCTCACGATTCTTCCTGCCACCTTTTTCTCCCCCAACCAGGGCACATTTCACAGACAAGAACAGCCATGATGAGAAGGGAACTGCGATGCATGTGTGACCGACCTTGCAAGATGGCTTTGCTTCAGGTCACCACACATCCCCAAACCCAGGAAAACACACCAGAATAAAGCCATGAGCATCATCATTGAAGAAACAATCTGATCGTGGTTCTTACTCAGGAGACACACGCAGAAATATACTGTGATATATCTACAGAATTCCTTCTGTCCTTAGGAGGAATAATCTGTCTACCAAGGAACCAAGGAGACCAGGATGGAGAGTTTCCATGCTTATTCAGTGGCCAAATTCATCTCTGGAAATTCCA
>PVKC010040947.1:0-12238 GCA_004027635.1 Crocidura indochinensis | reverse complement strand
AAAGCGAACATAGACCCCCAGTTAACATCATGTACGAAGGTAAAATCCAAATGGATTAAAGACCTCAATATCAGACCTGAAACCATGAGGTATATAAAACAACACTCCATGGCATTAAGACGAAATGCATCTTCAAGGAGGAAGCTACACTTTCCAAACAAGTGGAAGCAGAGATCAACAGATGGGAATACATTAAACTGAGAAGCTTCTGCACCTCAAAAGAAATAGTGCCCAGGATACAAGGGTCACCCACTGAGTGGGAGAAACTATTCACCCAACAGCCATCACATAAGGGGCTAATATCCAAAATATACAGGGCACTGACAGAACTTTACAAGAATAAAATATCTAATCCCATCAAAAAATGGGGAGAAGAAATGAACAGACACTTTGATAAAAAAGAAAAACAAATGGCCAAAAAGCACATGATAAAATGCTCCTCGTCACTAATCGTTAGGGAGATGCAAATCAAAACAATGATGAGATACCACCTCACACCACAGAGATTGGCGCACATCACAAAGAATGAGAACAATCATTGCTGGCGGAGATGTGGAGAGAAAGAAACTGTTATCCACTGCTGGTGGGAATGCCGTCTAGTGCAACCTCTATGGAAAGCGATATGGAGATTCCTCCAAAAACTGGAAATTGAGTTCCCATTCGACCCAGCTATTCCACTCCTAGGGATATATCCTAAGAACAAAGAATTCAATACAAAAACCCCTTCCTCACAGCTATATTTATTGCAGCACTATTCACAATAGCCAGGCTCTGGAAACAACCAAGGTGCCCTTCAACAGATGAATGGCTAAAGAAACTGTGGTACATATACACAATGGAATATTATGCAGCCATCAGGAGAGATGAAGTCATGAAATTTTCCTATACATTGATGTACATGGAATCTATCATGCTCAGTGAAATAAGTCAGAGGGAGAGAGAGAGAGAGACGCAGAATAGTCTCACTCATCTATGGATTTTGAGAGGAATAAAAGTAATTTTTGCACCAATTCTCAGAGACAATGGGAGGAGGGCTGGAACTTCCAGCTCACTTCATGAAGCTCACCACAAAGAGTGGTGAGTGCAGTTATAGAAATAACTACACAGAGAACTACCCTAATCATATGAATGAATGAGAGAACTGGAAAACCTGTCTGGAGTACAGGTGGGAGTGGGTTGGGAGGGAGGTTTATTTGGGACATTGGTGGTGGGAATGTTGCACTGGTGAAGGGGGTGTTCCTTACATGACTGAAACCTAATCACAACCATATATGTAATCAAGATGTTTAAATAAAAATTTAAAACAATAATAAAGGATGAAAGTGTTTGAAACCAAGCTTCTGTAGGTGCCATTTACACATACACACCCCGATAAATCTATACATACCATCAGTATGTATAAGAAAAAAAATATAGTCAAGGCCATTTACCACAAGCCCATGGCTAATATTATACTCAGTGGAGCATAATGTTCAGAAAGAAATGAAAAACAAAACAAACAACAGAATGGTCAACTAGAAATAATAGCTTATTAAACTCTGAGTTACTGACCTCTTTGGAGATACAAGATTTTCATAAATTTGCTTGCCATTAAACTTCTGAGTTTTTTTTCTCTTCCTTCTTCTTCCTTTTTTTTGTTTATTTTTTGGAGGGGCCCACTTAGTGATGCTCAGGGGTTATTCCTGGCTAGGTGCTCAGAAATCACTTCTGGCTAGGGGAACCATTTGGGACCCTGGGGATAGAATCAGGTCAGTCCTGGATTTGCAGATTGCAAGGCAAACACCCTACCACTGTACTATTGATCCAGCTCCTCTTCCTTCTATGTTTTCTTTAATAATTAATATCCCACTTATCTGGAAACAAATGCATTATGATAATTTGTGAATTTTTGATACATGCACATTAAAGTAATTTAAGTTTAACAAAGAAAGATCACTTTATGTTCACTACTGAACACATACTTAATTAGTTAATGTTTTGCTTTTCTGGCTGATTGATAGAAACTGATAGCTTTCTCAAACCTTAATTGGTATATTTCTTACATACATAAATTCCTATGTGAATTTATGAAGCTTCTTTTATTGAACTAAGAAGCAAAATTCCCTTCATCTCTGGCACTGACATCTCAGGCTGTCTTTATGACTGAATTGACCTTTCCTTTACTTCACACATCTTTCTTTTCGTTAGCTAGTTTATTGTTGATGAGCTCATGTAAAGAGAACAGAGAATGTGCACATCTCTTAGCAGATTTTATAAGAAGTGATTTTATTCAGACATGCATTTTCTTCATTGCTATTACAATCAATTCCCCAAGCTAATTGCAAAAGATGTTGAGATATGCAGTGCAGTTTAATATGTATATCTACCCAACTACCTCATGAGAAACCCCCAATTCCGTCCTTCCTTTCTTCCTTCCTTCCTTCTTTCCTTTCTTCCTTCCTTCCTTCCTCCCTCCCTCAACCCCTTCCTCCCTCACTTCCTCCTTTCCTTTTTCCTTCCTCCCTCCCTCCCTCACTTCTTTCCTTTCTTCCTTCCTTTCTTCCTCCTCCCTCCCTTCTTCCCTCCTTCTCTTCCTCCCTCTCTTCCTTCCTTTCTTCTTTCCTTCTTCCCTTCCTTTCTTTTTTTCTTCCTTTCTTCCTTCACTCCCTCCCTTCCTTCCTCCCTTCTTTCCTCCCTCCCTTCCTCCCTTCCTTCCTTCCTTTATTTCTTCTTCCTTCCTTTTTAGTTTCTCTCCATTTTTCTTTTTTATTTCTTCTTTTTCTTTTTTTTTGGGGGGGGGCACACCTGGCGGTACTCAGGGGTTACTCCTGGCTGTCTGCTCAGAAATAGCTCCTGGCATGCACAGGGGACCATATGGGACACCGGGATTCGAACCAACCACCTTTGGTCCTGGATCGACTGTTTGCAAGGCAAACACCATTGTGCTATCTCTCCGACTTTCTTCTTTTTCATTCTTTTTTTTTGGGGGGGGTCACACCCGGCAGTGCTCAGGGGTTACTCCTGGCTCCATGCTCAGAAATTGCTCCTGGCAGGCACGGGGCACCGGGATTCGAACTGATGACCGTTTGCATGAAAGGCAAACGACTTACCTCCATGCTATCTCCTGGGCCCCCTTTTTCATTCATTCTTTCTTTCTCTTTCTCTCATTGATCTCTTTTCTTTCCTTTTTTTTCTCTTTCACACACAGGTACACACATATCATGACAAGTGTGTTACTTAAGACAAACATGTTTAGAGAAATTGCAGAAGACAACTGGCTAAAAATAAAAAAGACCATATTTTATGAATGGTAACAGGACCAAACAGCCATATGACATTGAGTGGAAATAAAGAATGATCAAACTTAAACACCAAACCCAAAGTCACAATGACAGAATCCATACCCTATCTACATCAAGCTATACAGAGAGGAACAGTTACGCTTGCACCCCAGGGGGCAAAGAAGGGAGATATGGGACACATGCTGGAAAAAGGGGTGAAGGGAGGACAACCCTGGTGGTGGGAATGGCCCTGATTCATTGTCACTATGTGCCTTAAAAATATTTCTGCGAAAGATTTGTTATTCAATTTTAGTCACAATAAAAATTCTTAAAAAAAAAAAAAGACCAGTTTTTGCAGTATAAGTAGGAAGCAAACAAATTGAAGCATTCAGCATCCCCCTAGAATAAATAACAAGTATATATAAATACCCAAGTCTGGTTTTGCAGGATCAAAAGACAATCTTAAGAATTTTCCTCTGGGGCCAGAGAGATAGCATGGAGGTAAGGCGTTTGTCTTTCATGCAGAGTGTCACTGGTTCAAATCCCGGCATCCCATATGGCCCCCCGAGCCTGCCAGGAGTGATTTCTGAGAGTGGAGCCAGAAGTAACCCCTGAACACTGCCGGGTGTGACCCCAAAACAAAACAAAACAAAAAAATAAAACAAAACAAAAAAAGAAACATCAAGTAATATTACATATTCATCCATTGATAAGATATCCATTGAAATATTGAAATGGTCCAACATGTCTAGAAAGGTAGATTAAAGTCTTTTTCTCCTGAAACCCTATAACAAAAAAAAGGCTATGGATCATTCTACAAATGTAAAGAAATAGTAATGAAAGATTTCAAGAAGCATGAAAAACTAAGAAAATATGTAATAAAAACAATATATAATAGAAACTGACCTTTAGTAAGTGTGGATCTATAATTTTCTCAATTTTAAAATTGTTTTATTTTAAAAGAAGTTCAGTGGAGGGACCAAAAAGATACAGCAGGTAGGTTGTTTACCTTTCATATAGCAATTTGATTTTGATCTCTAGTACCAGACACGGTCCCTTGAGCACCAGGAGGAGTAATCATTGGGCATAAATGAGTGTGGCCCCATAATAAACAAAATAAATAAATAAGAAATCTTATAAGAAAGCACAAAAAATTAAATCAATTAACTCAGGAAACAAACACAAAAGAAAATGAGAAAATTAACAGGATGATAGAAGTCACACACATGCAACATACTCAATAGATTTCTGGAAAAATATTTTTTATTTATTATATTTTATGGAAAAACATAAGGAATAAAATAAAAAATGTAACAACATACTGAATAAGCATCAAAGAAACAGGAGAATCTTAAAGTACTGGAGCACACAATTATTTTTATGTAAAAAATCCCTTATTTAATTCTTGGCACTACATGGTACTTTAAACATAGCTCTGAAAGTCCGGGAGCATCTCTGGGTTTATCTTCACTGAACTCAGAAATGCCATGCATGAATATTGTTCTGTCTGTCTAAGTTAGCCAAATAAAATCAATAGTCTATTCATGTCCCCTAATTTATTTAGTTTGTTTTTGGTCAACCCCAGCGATGTTCAAGGGTTACACCTGGCTCTGTGCTCAGAAATCGTGCCTGGCAGGCACAGGAGACTATATGGAATTTTAGGATTTGAACCACCGTCCATCCAGATCTGCTGCTTGCAAGGCAAATGCTCTACCACTGTGCTATCTCTCCATTTCCACCCCCTAAATATTTGGGGGAGAACCCCTTACTAGAAAGAAAAAAGATATCAAGAGGAATAAAAACTTTTATTCAAAAACCCTCATAAGACTATGAGTAGCAGACCAGGTATAGAGTAACGGTACAGTTAATGTATTAAAAAAAAAAACTTCAAACCAAGTATGTTTTACTTTGTTCAATGAATGCAATTAAATAGTAAAAGGAAGGGTGGAGGTCATTTTAGTATATGGCAGCATATAATAAAATCCCATTGAGAATGCTTCAGCTAAATTATATTATTGACAATTAAATTTGTAATCACTGAAAATGACTATATATTCATTTACAAGAAAAATTCAACTACTTTAGACACAGGAATTCAGTTATAAATCAAAAACAAGAACTATGATATATTTAGTCCCAAAACAGTGTCACACATTTTACTACTTCATTTCTTTGCCACTTTTGAGAAATAAATCTTACAGAAGCAAATAAACTACTTCAAAAGGATAACCAAAAAACAATTTTTTTCTTTAGATACAAATGGCATGACATTCATTCCATGGTAGTGGTGTTTAGTACAAAAGGCAAATGCTAGAAAAGTGTATTTGGGCTCAAAGACTCACACATCTGATCTATTTTAGGTTACTGTGTGACTTCTCCCAGGAATCAAGAATTCAACTAGCTTAAGTGCAAAATTTTTATTCTTTCTTGGTAACTAAAATTCTAGTTAGCACTCACTAGCTAAGATTTTTCCTATTGGAATCTATTTTTAACACCACTTAATAAAGAATGTTATATACACATTAACTAGAAATAGAAAAATGTGTGCTTTTTTCACTTTAATTCTAGCTGTTACCTTCTCATTTTCCTTATTTTTCCTTCTAGAGTTTGGTTTAATGGACCCCCCTGAGAGCTATTCTTCGATATTCTTAAATCTAAGAGAAAACTGATTACTAAGATTTATGAGGTTGTGATGATTTATTCAGCCCTCAAGGAGAGAGGCAATTCATCACATTTTGAAAGGCTGGACAATCAGGCTCTGCCTGTATTTATATGATATCATAAAGCTGTTTATTTGAAGAATGACTAAGTCACCAACTTACAGGTGGGATAACTTATTCCAGCAAAGACATTTTAAACAAGAATATTTTAGATTGCAGTGTGTTTGTTTACCATTGAGGCCATTTTCAGTGTAAAAAAAAGTTGGGTTTTGTTTGTTTGTTTGTTTTTCGGGCCACACCCGTTTGATGCTCAGGGGTTACTCCTGGCTAAACGCTCAGAAATTGTCCCTGGCTTGGGGGAACCATATGGGACGCCAGGGGATAGAACCGCGGTCCTTCCTTGACTAGCGCTTGTGAAGCATACACCTTACCTCTAGTGCCACCTCGCCGGCCCCCCAAAAAGTGTCATAGTATATTTTGATTCCATATTACATTGCTTTTAATAAATTCATTTATAGTCCAAGTTTACTACATATGTACTATGGAGTAATACTTTGTTAATATAAGAAGTTTGCTACCAACCAAGGGCTCGTACACGATCACACTGTAGAATAGCCTAAATAAATAAATAAAACACAATGCTAATTGTCAAAAGTAAAGTAAAGCCCTACCCAACATCAAGAATTTAAAATTTGTCTACAAGAGATAAAAATCCTAAATTATATATTTTTTCTATTGGCAATCTTGTACATGATTCAAATAATGTAATTAGAAACCCAAAATTTGAATATATTTCATTACATGAAAAAAGAAGCAAGAATGTAAGGATTATTATAAAAATGAAGCTACAAGTTTATCTTTACTTTATGTTCAAGTGAATTCCTACTAAGATGTTCATAAATTGTAGCATAAGATATTGTAGTTCTGGGGTATTTGCACTTCAGTAAATGACATGCATAAACAAGCCCCTTAAGTCACTACTATTTTATTAGTTTTAGAATGAAACATTAACTTAGTTTTAAGTACAATTTAAAATATTCTACCCTGCTTTTTTATTTTATAATAATGTATGCATTTATCAGCTCTATCAAAATTAAACAATAGTCTTCCTTAGGAAGGGAGCAGGTGGAGTTCAGCCTTCTTAAAGTCCTGGAAGCCACATCCACACCCCACAGGCGCCACCAATCCAATGGCTCAGGTTTAATACTTCATCCCTAATCTCTTCAAGACACTTAACCAACAAAAATCCCAGGTATACAGATTTTGTAAATGAAAAGTCTAGGTTCTTTTTGGAGTGTTGGTGGGCAGCCTCCCTACTGACTCATCTGTACTCCCAGAACCTCTGGCAGTCACATCCAATTTCCTCAACCTCAGCCATGTAAACCTAGCTTCACAGATCCTGAAAAAAGCCAGAGTGCTTCCTGCAATATATGGCAGTGCCATTTGTCCAAATTCCTCAATATTTCTTCAAAGTCCTCAATTCCCAGTAGGGAAACACCAAATTAGATATGAATGTAGCATAGAAACAATCTAAATTCAAGGAACAAAAACAACACAGAACACTCAACTAGCAACAGTTTAGTAAACTTTGATGCAATGATTTCATGACGTCCACGTGAGATTTTACCATTTTCATAAATTTTGTTTCAATAATTTGATTACCATTTAGTTCTAACAAGCAATATATAGTTAATTATTGTGCCTACCAAAAGGGTAAGCTTGGTGGTCAGATAGAAAATAGTGAACTGGTGGAGGGAATGTTACACTGGTGTTGGGACTGGTGTTGGAACATTGAATGCAAGAAACAGCTCTATCATCAACAACTTTGTAAACCCATGATTTTAATTTAAAACGAGGGATAGTCTTATCCTTTTAGGTTCAGAAAAATAACATACACGATGGAATATTATGCAGCCGTCAGGAGAGATGAAGTCGTGAAATTTTCCTATACATGGATGTACATGGAATCTATTATATTGAGTGAAATAAGTCAGAGAGAGAGAAAGATGCAGAATGATCTCACTCATCTATGGGTTTTAAAAAAAATGAAAGACATTCTTGCAATAATTTTCAGAGACAAAAGAGAGAAGGGCTGGAAGGTACAGCCCACTTCATGAACCTCACCACGAAGAGTGGTGAGTTTAGTTAGAGAAATAACTACATTGCAAACTATCCTAACAATAAGAATGTACGAGGAAAATAGAAAACCTGTCTAGAGTACAGGTGGGGGCAGAGTGGGGAGGAGGAATATTTGGGACATTGGTGGTGGGAATGTAGCACTGATAATGGGGGATGTCCTCTTATATGACTGAAACCCAACCACAATCCTGTTTGTAACCAAGGTGTTTAAATAAAAAAATATTATTAAAAAAACATTCGGTAGACTACAATTTTAACTCAAAACACTTGAGTTAAATCAGATTGGTGTGTGTTACTATAGAAAAAATTCATTTTGTTTTGCCTTTTGGCTTATAGAAATACTTTTACCTGCATGTTACTCTAGGTGCTTAAGTTTCTTACATTTTAGATCATCAGGATTTCATTTTTATTTTATTATATATTGATTTGTTTGCCCTTTAACAACATGAATGTTGCTCCATTGTGTCCCCAAAATTAGCTTGTCTGGAGGCATATAATTATAGCAATTTGTACCAAAAATCCTGGCATTTTAGGGCTAAAGAAAAGGAAGAAACAGAATCATTGCCAATTCTTTCTGCCCCCAAATCCCAAAAATCCGACCAGGAAGTGATCTTTACTTCATGAATGGGCCGGATTCTTCCACTGGTCCTATAGTGGAAGTGCTTGGCCACTTAACAAGAAAGCTCTAAAGGAAGGCTGTCAGATCCTGGTTAGAAACCAGAATAATAGAACCATGTTTCACACAGGCACAACTTGATGCCTGAAACTCCAACAGAACAGAGAGAGTTTTTCACCATCCTGAACCTTATCTGTTGACAGGTTGCAGAACCAAAAGAATTAAATATAAAAGGTGGCAGCAAAATAGTTGGCCTGAAAATAGTGATGGTGTAACGAAAAAGATCTCTGCACGTACAGAATAAACTGGCCTCTGCTAGTGAAGGATACCTGGTGAACACCTCTTAAAATGACAGTGTTTAACTGAGAGAATTTTGTTTTAGGCTTCAGGATCTTTGACTTGAGATCTTGCATCTCAATGTGTATTTGTTAAGGGTAATGATTGGAGGATGAACCCTTGTTGCCTGGAATAATATAAAAAATCTTTACTGTAGATAATTTGATAGACTGCTTCCTTAGTATTCTAGTGATCTGGCTTCTCACTTAATAAATAGGAAATAATTTTTCTCAAAACCCATAGGTGAGTGAGACATTTTGTGTAATGATTCTCAGAGACAAAATAGAGGAGGTCTGGAGGGTCTAGCTCCTGACATGAAGCTCACCACAGGGATCATTTAATGCAGTCACAGAAATAATTACACTGAGAACTATCATAAAAAAATGTGACTGAATGAGGGAAGTAAAAAGTCTGTCTAGAGTACAGGCCAGTGTGGGTGGGGAAGGACACTTGGGATATTGGTCATGGGATTGTTGCACTGGTGAAGGATTTTATATATATATATATATATATATATATATATATATATATATACACATATATTAAATATATTAATAAATATTAAAAAATCCAAAAAAGAAAAGAAAAGATAAGGCCTCCCAATTCTTACCATAGGCCGTGTTCTTTACATTGACTGTATAGAAAGAGGAGGTACAGTAAATGCAACCCATATACACCTCAACCCAGGCCCTTTGCCTGGTCTGTATTGTGAATTGGGGGACAAAAAAAAAGAGAAAAAATAAATAGGAAATAATTGCATCAAGAGATGGATATAAGGACCTGAGTGATAGCACAGTGCTAGGGTGTTTGCCTTGCATGCAGCCAACCAGACAGACCAGGGCTCGATCCCGGCATCCCATATGATTCCCTGAGCCTGTCAGGAGCAATTCCTGAATGCAGAAGCAGGAGTAATCTCTGAGTGCCACTGGGCATGGCCCAAAACCAACACCCCCCCCCAAAAAAAAGAAAGAGATGGAATATGAATGATTTCTATTTTTCAGGATTAGGAGGTTAATCTCAATTGATAAGGTGAAGGATTTGCTCTCGATTATACTTTGGTTACTTCTGCCACTTTTATTCTGTTGCATTAGGTTCTAATTTCTTCCTTACTATAATATTCTTAGAATTATGTTCATAATCACGGTGCTTAAATAAATAACTACTTATTAAAAAGAAAAGAATAAACCCAGAAAAATAATTATGTTTGTATTTTGATGCACTCTGATAGCAATAGTATCAGCTCCACCAATAATTTATAAGTTCAAGTACAAATACCTCTTTGCTTTTATAAAAGTAAATTATATGAATAAACTCTTAAGATATAGCATCACAAAAAAAAACAAAAGAAAATGGTGATTTATGTGAAAATACTACACCAAACATTATAAAATTACTCCAGTTATATACATACATATGGGTGCACACAAATGGGAGTATTTGTCTAGATCATAGCTATGCTTCTATTTTGTACTTTTTTTGTTTGTTTGTTTTTTTGGGTCACATCCGGCAGCACTCAGGGGTTACTCCTGGCTCCACTCTCAGAAATCACTCCTGGCAAGATCGGGGGACCATATTGGGATGCTGAGATTTGAACCACCAACCTTTTGCATGCAAGACAAATGCTTTACCTCCATGCTATCTCTCCAGCCCCCTATTTTGTACTTTTTATGGAAAAATACAACATAATTTTTAAAATATATATCTTATTATATCCAAATCCTTAACTGATTACATGTTCACATAGGTATAACACTTGTATATGGTAAGGTGTCAACTTTAAATAGAAAAAAATCCGGACTAGCAGAATCAAATTTATTCATCTGCTAGTAATTAAATATTTAATAAATGAATAAAATCAAGGACAAACTAATGGAGTGCAAAACATTATTTGATTTATAGACCAGAGTTTTCTGAATACCACTAAGATTAGAAGTTGTGTTAATAGGACTTTACAAATCATTCAAGGTTAAGAGTTATCTTAAAAACCATTCTTGTATAAGTTCCGGAGAGATAGTATAGCAGTAAGGCATTTGCCTTGCAAGCAGCCTATCCAGGCTTGATGGTGGTTTAAATCCTGGCATCTCATATGGGATCCCCTGAGCCTGCCAGGAGCAATTTCTGAGCACAGAGTCAGGAGTAACATTTGAGTGCCTCTGGGTATAACCCCAAAATCAAAAACAAACAAACAATCATTCTTGTATAAAGCAAAGAAAAACAGTAATTTTCTCCTGCAATATCTGAAATTTGACTTACCTGGGTTGAGAGTATAAGAATTTAGCAAAGGGTAGGTTGTGTAGATCAGATCTGTTAAAATAGGAATAAAATGTTGACTAGAGACACTACCTACCACAGAAGACTTTGAAATATGGATACTGAGAAAATCAAAAGTTTACTCACAAAGACAAAAGTACTGTAGAAAAAAATGGTACATCCATCCAAGTGGCTAGACTTAATCTTCCAAGGAAGAAAACAAATGTAAAAAGTAAAAAAAATAAAAAAAAGTAAAAGTTGAAAGTTCCCTGATTTTTCTCTTAACAATGTTTGTAACTTCAGTGCATAAGATTAAAAGATCAATGAGAAAGCAGATATAATCTGTGGGAAGACTTCAAGCAAAGGTTATATAACATGCTTATGCAATTGAAGAATAGGTGATGAAGACATTCCCAAATTAAAATATGGAGAGATACTATGGGCAAAGATTGGAAAATTAAGATACAGTGAATACTAAATTCCTCTTGAAGTTGTTCAACATACTTCACTTCCCAAAGTGTCAAATTATTTTGGTTTCAATATGGTTTTGCACAAGATTTCTCTTGACCCTAAAATTTCATTTATTGTACTGTCACTGATAAGAATAGTTCATTATACAATATGATTATGCCTTTATAAACATCAAGTATATCTTAATGAATGATATCCACCAAGGAAACAATACAAAAATAAAAACAAAATTTTATAATACCTTTATATAGGAATTTCAACCATATTAATTGCTATTCAAAGCTTTGAGACACCAAACTAAAAAGACAGGCCAATGAGCTGCATTATTTCCCCTGATATTGTGTTAGCTATCTAGAAAGCTATTGTTTCATAATACAGCTTTTTTAACCAGGAGGTTAAACCAACTCAGCAGGTTTTGGACTCACTTTTCTTCACTGTAGTTTATCAAAAACAATGCCATCACTTTCCTCCACTGGAAAAAATTTTTCTTTTTGTTTCAAAAAGGC
>PVKC010040946.1:0-12222 GCA_004027635.1 Crocidura indochinensis | reverse complement strand
TTAAGAGTGTCATGTTATTTCTTTGAAAATGTCACAAACAGCAAAAGCTTCCATGTTCAATTTCAAAAAAGTCATATTGCTATTATCTTGACTTATACCACAATTTTCCATTTAGAACCTTAAACATCTATTCACTCACCGTCCTACAAACTCCTGTTCATTGTCCTGAAAAGCAGTACACAAAGCATCTGCTGGTGGTCTCACCATTGGAGGGAGATCTGGGTTATCATCTTTGTGCTGTGCGAAGCAATCACCTTTCTCACTGTCTGGTTTTTCACAGCAGTCAGCCAATTCACCATATTTCTCCCGAAGAGAAGCAATTGTGCACAGTTTGTTTCCAAAGAGAGTTTGCTAAATGGAAGTGAACAAACTTTAAATTGCAGGGCAATACTATATTTGCTTTAATACCTATATGACAATGTATGGGCACACTGGTTACAAAATAATATCACATAAACAATTTTCTCAGTCTTAGTTTCCCTTGACTTCATTACCTATTTGTAGTTTCTCTTTTTTTTTTTTCTTTTTTGGTTTTTGGGCTTACACACACCCGACAGCACTCAAGGGTTACTCTTGGCTCTACGCTCCTGGCAGACTTGGGGATATATGGGATGCTGGGATTTGAACCACCGTCCTTCTGCATGCAAGGCAAATGCCCTACCTCCATGTTATCTCTCCAACCCCTCTATTTGTAGTTTCTATATGACTGAAAGTGATATATATTTTTAAAATCCCTTTATTCCTCGAAAGGTATATATTGATTGAGTAGTGAAAAAAACATTTAACTTTTCTTGGGTGACCTGTCTGGAAACACCAAAAGTTCAAAGTTCTTCGGGACAAAAGACTTCCCTTATTTTTTTCATTTTATGTAATTATGTTAATGTCTACAAATAAATATTGGAGAATGATATAGTTGTAATATTTAATATTCTAAAAACTTAGCACAGAAATCAGCTTAGTTCTTTCTAAATTATTAATTTAGAGATCACTATTGAGATCACTATTAATTTTTAAACTAATCCAAGAAAAGTTTTTACAGTCACCTCCAGGAGTGCTCAAGCCTGTCATGCTAAGTGGGGTATCCACACCACAACTGAACTTGGGGCCTTAAACATGCTAGTTTGATCAATCACTTGATATATCTTTCTCTCCTCAAAAATTCACATTTGAAAGAAACTTAGGCAAATGAATATTTTTAATTTAAATACTCTAATTTTCATACCATCTCAATAAAGAAATATTAACTTGGTGTAGCTAGAGCATCTCTATCATAGAAAAATGGCTACCCTCATTTTTAGTGTTATTTATAAATGAGACTTACTAACAAGAAAACTTTGGAATAATCAGGTTTTCTTAAAAGAAGTACAAAATTGGGGGCCAGAGTGATGGCACTAGAGGTAAGCGCTAGCCTAGGACAGACCTCGGTTCGATTCCTGGGCATCCCATATAGTCTCCCAAGCCAGGAGCGATTTCTGAGCGCATAGCCAGGAGTAACCCCTGAGCATCAAATGGGTGTGACAAAAAAAAAAAAAAAGATGTACAAAAATCATAAGTGTACTTACAAGTGGCTTGTCACAATTTGGAGCTGTCTCATCAGCAACACATGATTTTGCAAAGTCATTTATTTCCGTCACTAATTTAACATGCTCCTCAAAAGGACACTTCTGGAGGTACTGAGAAAAGGTAATCAGCACTCTGAAAGAAAGAACAGGAAATAATGCAGCATAAAATTTTATAAATAAAGTAGGATACCATGTTAGGCTACAAATAATGTATCTATGTGTATTCTATATCGCAAATCTTTTACTCTGACCTAAGAGACTATACATATTAGTCTCTAAGATCTAACAAGGTGTATACAGCTTTGTAAGAGAGAAAATGTGTTTCTATCAGATTTTAATATATATGCGTCCAGGTCAATACATGTACATAGTACTCAAGCGAGGCAAGTATATACTCAATAGACTGAAGTATTAACATTAGAGCTATGGCAAAACTCTGAACTATTTAAACAAAAAAGCAAAATTCAAACTCCTCATTTTTCAGTCTATGGAATAATACTGACCTTAAGAGAATAAATTATTTCCTCATTTTATTGGGTTCAAAACATTAATAAGATAAAATATTAAGAATATAAATATCAATATAAAATATAATAATTCCACAAGAATAAAGCTATATTTAAATCTTGCCCACCGTGCAGGGTTAAAAAGTTCTGATATGGTTTAGAGAACACAACAGAATACTATTCTACCAAAAAAAAAAAGAGAAAGAAAAATCAAATCTTTTCATTTGCAACAATAGAGATGAATCTAGAGCATGTTATGCTAAGTGAAATAAGAGGAAAACAACATGAATTTTATTCATGTAGTATATGGGCAAAATAAATGAATGAACTAAACAAAACAAAATTAAACTTCGGGCTCTAAGACAAAATTAGTGGTTGTTGAAAGGGAAGAGAGAGGGCAGTGGGTAAATCATGTAAAAGGAGTCAACTGCACATTTAGAGATAAAATTAGACTTTAGTGGTAAATATGATAAGTATATATAGATTTTTATTATGACAATGTACACATGAAACACATATGTTATAAACCTATGCTATTTCATTGTAATAAATGAATCCTTGAGTCACATTGTCCAAGAGTAGTCACTAACTACACGTGACTACAGGCATAAAATAAGTTAAAATTCAGTACAGTTTAGGGCAGGAGAACTAGTACAATGGATAAGATACTTATGCAGCATGCCTTCAACCTGATTCAGTCCTCAGAATTACATATGGTTCCTTGAGTCTGGCCAGGAATGACCTCTGAACACAGAGCAGTAGTAAGCCCTGTATATAGCTGGGCTTCACCCAAAAATGAACAGCAACAGTTACTATATTTGTCCTACTCTGATAACCTTTATATATGCTTATACCAATGCAAAAAATACTATTTATTGGATAGTATTGTTCCAAAGGGTAGACTTTAATTATTACAAAATATAGAAACTTTAGAACAATAACAAATGATTTTAAAATACTAAATTTAATTCTAATATTTTAACTTACAGTCCTTTGAAATTTACTTCTCCCAAATCTTTAAACCGATGAGCAATCTCACTTTTGTCTGAATGTGGGGGAAAAAAGAAATAAGATTTGTTTATATTCTAAAAGTAACAACTGGTTATGATATTTCTTTTTATATTTCTCTACATTTGACTGAAGTATTTGTTTCCTACCATGGATTAGGTTCTGGTTTATACAGAAAATTCCAGAACAATGATTAACTATTTCTTCTGCAATTAAGCAGAAGTTCTTCAGTCACTAGTAATACTATTTAAAAATTCATTTAGAATTCATAAAACTTTTTACCAAATTAGATATGATATTATGTTCTTATAGTATATACTACCAGTTACTGAAATTAAATTAATTAAAATTAAATATAATATACTTTTATTTATTACATAACTCTTATATTCTAAAAGTCAAAGTATTTTGAATAAGTCCTTATAACTTTTGAGTCCTAAAGTACATTTTTAAGCTACATTCTGTGACGTTTATATCACTCTAAATTCCTTCATGTGTAAAAGGACTTATGATTACTAAACAATTCTCACTTTTTATTTCACCTAGGATTGTAGAAATATATTAATAAGCACATTTCCTAAGAGTTCCTATAAATTCACAAATGTAACAAGCTATCACAATATATAACAAGTGTCAGTAAAATTAACTTTTTTGAATACACAAAATTTAATAAGAAATATATTTTATAAATAAATGGAAGCTGAGCAATAAAAATTGAGTTCTTACGTGCATCTCGACGAAACACACCCCTGGAGTAAGCAGAGCTGAAAAGGAAAAGAAGAGAAATAAAGGTTACCCACTTCATTGTGCCCAAGGTTTGTGGGTAACTAGAAGAGAAAAGGTAGAATGATGAGAGAAAATCAGCCCTAATATACTTCTTTAACCAATAATTATAGATTATTAACTAGACGCATCTTTGAATTTCATTGGCTCCCAACTGATTACAAAATTCAAAATATTCTTGCCCAAAAAAAGTGTTTGACTAAATCCCTTGCGTATGTTTACCATGTGGAACTGTTTATTACACAAGACTTTGTCTAGTCATTAAAGTTTTATAAATTCCATCAAATTTTACATAAGAGTTTAAATGATTTATACCTATAATTTACTATTATTTTTCTTTATCTTTTGTTTAACAGCTGAACATTATGGCTTTCCATATTTGCAAAAATTTAGCTACCTTAATGATGAGCTTAGAAATAAGATATATTAAAGAGCTCTGAATTACTAATTGCAAGTATGTTTTATTAATAAGTATAATGAAAAATTGCACATATATACACATATTAGATGATTCCAAATATTTTCTTCTGACACTGTTATATCTGAAAAGCTGATGTTGATTCAATTGCAAACTAAGAAAAAGCTATGGGGCTAAGGATATATATAGTTGAGCAGTAGCATATTTGACTTGCATATGTGAGACCCTGAGTTCAATCACTGGCAGGAAGGGAGAAAGAAAGAAAATAAAGGAAAGAGGATGGAAGGGAGAAAGGGAGGAAATAAAGCAAAGAGGATGGAAGAGAGGGAGAGAAGGAAGAAGGTAGGAGGAATAAAGAAAGGGAGAAAGGGAAGGAAAAAGGATTAAGAGATAAAGGGAGAAAATGAGGCAAGGAAGTATAGAGAGAATAATGGAAAAAAGAAAGGAAATAAGAAAGGGGAATGAGTGAGGGAACACAACTAGGGATAAAATTGGTCATTTTAATATTAAAAGGCCCAAAACAGAGAGTTTAACTCATATGTGTGAGGCCCTGGGTTCAATTCCAGCACTGCATATAGAGGAAGCAATTAAAAAACATGTTTTCCCCGAAAATTCTTTCATTTTTTAATTTTCCCATTTTTATTGAGGTGCCATAATTTAAATATTGTTAGTTATACTTTTCATGCATACATTGTTCCAACACCACACCCATCACCAGAGTGCCTACACTTCCTTCTACCAGTGTCCCATGGGCTCCTCCCACAGACCTCCCATTCCTTTGTAAGCTCAGTTTTATAGGAAAACTTCAATTCTAATTACTTAGCTATTTGTTGGAAAATAATAAATTTTAATGAACCCCCCAAAACATATTGTCTTTTTTAGAAGGTACAAGAAAACTTCCATGGGAAAATAGTTCATTTAAATTCACTGACAAAGTCAGTAGAGTACCAAAATATTTATGATTAAATAATGGTAATTAGTCAAGTCAGGATTAGAAGCACTACATGTCTGCAAGTCTGAGAGGACATGCTGGGGATATGTTTTAAACTTAAAAAAGAATTAGTGATCATAAAGAATAAGAAAAAGGCCACTCAGGACACAAAGGATAGTAAATGTTCGATGCAATAAATAGTATAAAAAAAAGACTAAAGAAGATATAAGCATGGTGTGAAATAAAATACCGGAATAAATTCTTTGCTGTATCAACTTGACTATAACATTTACTAGTCCAATGATATAGCATGATTTATGCTTCAGAAAGGTGTTCTCACTGTAGTGTGGGCAAGAGACTAGAAGAATAAATATTGAAAATTTAGGCAGAGGTATAATGCAATAAATAGCCCTAAAAACAAAGGTAAAATCTTGAGATCCCTCAATGGTATAGAAATAAAAATAGATGAACTTATTGAATATATGAGTGTATCAACATTGTACCAAAACAGGATTGCTGAAAACCATGTTTTAGAATTTATCTGGCTTCTTTCAATAATGTTTTGCCTGAAAGACAAAAAATTCACAAAACTATGTGTATGTGTGTGCCCAACATAACTTGTCCTCCTTTCCTAGATGTGATTTAGGGACTCTGACCCTAGAGCTCCTGTTCATATAGTATGGGTAGAAAATTGAGAATACATCTATTCCATAGGAATTGCCAGTGCCCTAATAACTATTTTGATAGAATAATGGACTAATCAGATTGGTGAGAGAAATGAATAAGCTGTGGAGTAAATTGATACTATATAGAAAACTCAAGAAATGTGGAAAAGAAAGGGAGGTAACTGAAGAGAACTGAGGATCAATGAAACCTTTTATTTGCATGCAAACAATGAGAAGGGATTCTCTGACAGTAATTCTATTTTTTTTGATAATGAGAATTGTTGCTTTTGAATATTTAAGGCAAATGGATAAAGTTTAAGGAAGCATTCTAAATGAAAATGTATGCTGAAGACAAGAAATTGCTTCTGTGGATTACATTTAAAAATAAGAAATCTGGGGTTGAAGAAATAATACAGTGGGTATTGTGTTTGTTTTGTAAAAGACAATTTTGAGATCAATTATCAGAACCTAACAAGCTCTCCAAGCCCACCAACAGTGATCTCTGAGTATAGAGTTAGGAATAAGCCCTGAGTACAGCCAAGCACAGTCTTCCTATCCCCTTCAAAAGTAAGAAATGTGTCTGTGGCATTTATCTCTCTTTGACCTCTCTCACTAGGGCTTGTGATAATCCATATTGTCCACTGTACCACTCCGTAGAATTCTAGTTTAGATTTGCCTTAGCTCTCAACCACTTTTCATATAGATACCCCAAGCCTGCAACTAGAGCTCTGTGTCTAAGTACATTCTTTTCTGATGTCGAAATGGACATTTCCTAATTGTGGGTCAATTTTCATGAGTGTTAGATGAACTATTTTAATATATTAACTACACAAAATAGAAGAAACCTCTTTATCCTTATATTCCTAATTTCTCAATACGGTTTCCATCTTAAAACCAGACCTAGATAGAGGCACTTTAGAAGGGAATACTGTTCTGCTGGGAAATTTCCAATGGATGAACTCTCAGACAACTAACAAAGAGAAGAATGTGAGGCAATAGGTTCAATGTCCTTCACATCTTACTATGTATCTCAATCCCAGTAGGACACAAGACTATGGACCCTTGCAAAAACGGTTAAGATATGAACTTTGGTGCTTGACATTGTCATTTTATTTAATATTTGAGCTTCCTTTTTTTGGCAAATCTATAAAGTTATATTTGGTTCTTTGCAATAGAAATACTACATTTTATGTTCTTTATCCTCGATCTCATGGCCATAAAACATACCATAAATTCACTATATCTAAGATCAGTGCATACCTTGCATTTAGAAATCATTTGTAATTCCATTAAATTCAATTCAATTCCATGATTTCCATTAAATCCATTTAATTTAGTTGATTAAGAGCTATCTACATCTATGTAGTAAGTGGAATGAGTTATTAGATACCATTTAAAATAGTGGTAAATTGGAGCCAGAGAGAATATATTTGCCTTACAAGTGACTGACCAGGTTCAATCCTCAGCATCCAATGTGCTACCCTGAGCACTACCAGGAAAAATTCCTGGTGCAGAGCCAAGAGTAACCCAAGGCACTGCCAAGTGTGTCCTCTGCCAAAAATAAATTAATAAATCAATTAATTAATTAATTAATAGTAGTAAATAAGTAAGCCAAAGTTCATTGACGTCAATCCCATCTAACTACTGGAGCTAACAACACACTACCCACTAGGTATACCAGGCTCTATAGAAAAAAAGTCTGAGAAGATAGCTTATTGGTCTGGTAGCTACATTCATGGCCCTGAATGTTGTTCAGTTTATTGTATCCATATAGCAATAGAAATGATACTTCTTTGCCCTGATGCCCCAAATACTAAATCTTAACTTTCTTTTATATTCAGTTTTGGTTAGCAAGCAAAGTGGATACTAATCAAGTTCAATTATGAAAATATTCAAATGACAACAAACCCTTGAAACAAGGCAGTCGTCAGAAAAATTTGTTCAAGAAAAAGAGGTTCTACTGCTTTGTAGATTCTATTGTTTCTTTATAGGCCTCTTTAAACAGACACTACAGTCATGTATATTAGTCTATTTAGATGTTATTCATTGGTTTATTTAAACTATACCCTAAAACCATGAGTATGTTTCTGAAATGTACTAAGCATGATTGGAGGGACAAGCATGAGACAATAACTCAATAGAAATTGCCAAAGTAGTCAAACACTAATAAATACTTTGTTATTAAAATTATATTTGATGGGGCCAGAGCAATAGCACAGTGGTAAGGCATTTGCATTGCATGTGGCCAACACATATCGAATCCCAGCACTCATTTAGTCCCCTGAGTCTGCCAGGAACAACTTCTGAGTGCAGAGTCAGGAGTAACCCCTGAGCATTGCTGCCTGAGTCTGACTCAAAAAAAATTACATTTGATCAGAAAAAGTGTCAAGTTTCAAATTATTTCTAAGACACTCTTCTATCCACTAACAGTGGTATTTAGTCACAATGATCTAAAAATACTGATATCCCTAAACTTGAATGAATTTCCTAACACTACCAAAATCAAGATAAACTTTTGAGCACATTACTAACCACAACTTATTTAAGTTCTTGAATTAAAGATTAAGATCTTGAATTTTTCCACTATGTTAGAACAACTTTTTCAAAGTGCCATGAAGTAAATTTAAAACATCACAACCAACCCTGGGTACAACAGCCTTGCCTTGCATGCTGCTGATCCAATTTGTTTCTGGCATGCCATTTGATCCCCAACCACCATGAGGAGTAATTATTGAGTGTGTACCCAAAAGTAACTCCTGAGCATCACCAGGTGTGTCCCTCTAAACAAAATTTAGTTCATTAATCTATTAATTAAGATATCACAACCAGTATTCTTTTGTAAAATCATATGAACAGAACTAGTTTAGAGACACATAAAGGGTTGTGGTGCATGTGTTGCATTTTACTGACTCTTGTAGAGATCTAGAGGCCTCTGACCACTAAATATGACCATTGAAGCACTGGACCTGTATGAGAAGTGCTTCCAAATTAATTAATCCAAAATATAATAAATTAAGTATATTTTAAAGTATTTGCCCATAGGTATCTGTAGAAGATAAACCTGTAAGTGGTATTTCTTACTATAGCAAGTACTTGAGAATTTATTTTTCTTCTTATCATCCACTTGACAGCATTTTGATGTGTCTGTTCAGAATGAATGTGCCCTCTTTCTGTCATAATCTTCATCTAATGTTTTTTAAATTTAACCATTTAGCATATACAAAATTCTGTCTCACTTTGCATTAAATATTAAATTTCAGTATCTCTTTCCTAAAACTCCTTCTATTCCTAAATAGTTGCAAAACATTCCTTGAAACTTTTTTTTGGGGGGGGGTCACACCCGGCAGTGCTCAGGGGTTACTCCTGGCTCCATGCTCAGAAATTGCTCCTGGCAGGCACGGGGGACCATATAGGGCGCCGGGATTCGAACCGATGACCTTTTGCATGAAAGGTCATCTTACCTCCATGCTATCTCCCGGACCCCAAAACTTTATATATATCCTTATTGCCCCAAAACACTGACACAACTATGGTCCAAGATTTTTGAACCAGAATCAACTGTGAGTTCTTATAATAACTTTTATAATAATAAATTTCTTGTTTAAGGGGCACTCCCAGCAAAGCTCAGGGGTTACTTCTGTCTGTGAACTGAGAACTCAATCTTGGTGAAGCTTGGGGGGTCATTTGGGATGCCAGGTATCAAGTTCAGGTCACTGCATGCAAAGCAAATATTCTACCTACTATCACTCCAGTCCCTTACAATAAGTTTGTAATAGATGTTAATATTTCCATTTAATAAAATGTATCTTAAAACTTCAATTCCTTACATTATGCTAATGCCCTCATTATATTTTATGTAGTCCAGATGCTTTATCCTTTATTCACCTTAAAATAAATTCTTAATGGATATTTATATTGCCATTTAATCAAATTCATTTTAATACTTTAATTCCTTAAAATATTTTAATTCCCCATTATATTTTATGTAGTCTACATTCTCTATACAATATTCACAGTATTCAGAATATTATAATCTTAAAACATCCATAAAAGCATCCTCTCCTTTTTATTTATATAAATTCTCAAAGTACAGCTCAGAATTGCCTATCTCTCAATCTTATAGTGGTTTCATTCTCACTTGATTCTGATAATTTGCTACTTGATTTTTGTTCATAGTTAACTCTCTTGAACTTTATTGTTTATTACGTTGTCATCACTTTATAAGAATAAAAAATTGTTGGTGTCAGAAAGATAACACAGTGAATAAGGTGCTTGTCTTGCGTGCTGTTAACTGGAGTTTGATCCCTGGCACTTCATATAGTAACGAAGTTCAAAAGCTAAGAGTAAGCCCTGTGCAAAGTGGATGTGCCCACCTTCTAAAAAATGAGTAAAAATTTCTCTAGCTCATGTATTCTCCACAAAATTTTAGTTCAGTAGTTGACAGTAGATACTTTAAGTTCATTAAGTTAAATGAATAAAAATTTGAAGTATTCTTAGTACAGAAAAATTAAAAAGGTTATTAAACGTTTACCGCTAGCAATTAAATATTCACAAAGCTAGCCCTGACATGAAGGTGAAGCTAAGATAAAATGACATTAACTAGCTTGCCAAAGAACAATAGCTAGTTGGCAACATAGTAAGAACTAGAAGCACATCCATATTTTGTTAGGCAAATAGAGATCAAATATCTGTACAGATATAATCTATGATGATACTTTTAGAGAAAGTATTTGCTACTAATAATTTCTGAGACATTTTATTGCCTTCACAAAACTACATCATTGACAATGAGATCATAGATAGCTTTCCTTGAGTTTAAACTGAAAATCTAGTGTTTCTCTTGTACTCTTCTCAATGCTTTATACTTTATTGCTTGTTCTTCCAGGTTAAGATTCTCTACATATTATTTTTAATTGCTATTGCTATTTAAAAAGTCCTGTAGCAAATCCAATGACTATAGTAGCAAACTAGAATATAATTTGAGGAGGCAAGTGCAAAATGAAAAGAGACAGACATTGAAATTTGTATTGGGAACTAAACATGAATTTAATAACTCGAATTTCACACAATCTGATAATAAAATTAAAACTAGAATGCATTGCTTTATATTACTTTGTTCTACTATTTTAAAAACACTCCTATAAAAAGTTTATTCTTAAATATCCTAATAGTCACTGTGGTGACTTGTCACTTCTAGAAGATATGTAGAAAGAGTACTCTTTCATAATTCTAAAGTCAAAGTCCCTCTACCCACACAAAAACTTGTGATTCCTAGGAGATTAGGTCTGCGTTTGTTTTCAGTTGTGTTGCTCTGATGATTACCTGTCAAGTTAAATAGGTTAGAAGAGATATTTATGGAATTTGTTTAAACATAGACACTTAGATACAAATCTGCTGAAGTAAGCAGAGCCATATTGTGTTGGAATGATAAATAAAAATGCAAGTCATATGAAAGTGGCAGTTATATAAAAAAGAATAAAACTCATGGTAAAATACATTCCTTCAATCACAATAGTCTGGAATTTCTGGGGGAGAGGTAACAACTCAACAAAACTACTAAAACATATTTTTCTCATATTATTATTTATTGACTTAGCATGTTCAAATAAAATTCTACTATTTGTTCTATTCTCACATATTTCTTGTGTCTATACTAAGTACCATATGAGATATTTGTGGTTAAGAGTACAGACAAAAGAATGAATTCTCCAAATTTAAAGGACATTCATGGTTATGTGGAATCGTGCAAAGTATTTCAACTTCCTGCTCCTTAATTTCTCTCCTCCAGATAAGAGATAATATTAATGATGATCACTAATACAGATTATAATTTAGTTAATACAGGTCAAGTATAAACAATCCCTGGCACATATTGGCACCATAAACTTTATCAATAATTATGAGGGAGAAAAGCACCCTTAGACTAGTATAAGCTCTACCTCAAGTGTTCAAATAAAATTGCACCTATATATCTGAGGAGTATTATATTGAGTGAAGTTAGTCAAGGAGGACAGTAAGAAATTATTTCTTTCATAATAATATGGATCATAAAGAAACATAGTGGGAGAATAACAAGTGCAGAGAACTGGTCTTAAGTAGGAAATTTACATAAACAAGGATAGAGGAGAGGAAGAACAGGAGTGGGGTGGGATTGGGCAGTAAGATAAAGAGGAAGGAAGCAATCATTCTGGTGGTAGGTTCTTGCTGAAATGTTTCATGCATGAAGTACTACCACTAACAAGTACTGTAAATGATGATGCCTAAAATAAATTTTATTTGTCCCTATGGAAATATAAACAAAAAATACTTAACAGTATATGGTTAACTGCAAAATAACCATTAAAAACTC
>PVKC010040945.1:0-12237 GCA_004027635.1 Crocidura indochinensis | reverse complement strand
CGGGGGACCATATGGGACACCGGGATTCGAACCAACCACCTTTGGTCCTGGATCGGCTACTTGCAAGGCAAACACCACTGTGCTATCTCTCAGGGCCTTGAAAAACATTTCATAATAAACCTATTAGAATGCAAAATTTGAGAGTTTTGTTAATTTGTTCAGTTTCAGGGGAAGTGAGGTTGTACCACACCCAATTGTTTTCAAGAATCACTCCAACAGTGATTAGAGGACTATATGCCTTGCTGGAAGCAAACTAGTGTTAGTCAACCACTTACAAGACAAATACCCTACCCACTGTTTTATTTCTCTGGACCATATTTATTCAACTTTAAATTATAAAAGGACAAGATTCAGCACAGTCTATGATAGAGCACATGCCTTGCACATGTGAGATCCTGGGCTTGATTACCAAACTCACAAAAGCAAGCCAAACAATGAAATTGTTTTAAATGTGTGTGTATATGTGTGTGTGTGTGTGTGTTTGTGTGTGTGTGTGTGTAACATGATGGGCCAGATCTATAGCACAGGGGTAGGGCTTTCATATGGACCCCAGCTTCAATTCCTGGCATCACATATGGTCCTGTAAGCCTGCCAGGAGCAATTTCTGAGCACAGAGCCAGGAGTAACACCTGAATGTCACCAAGTGTGGCCCCAAAACAAAAACAAAATAATATATATGTAACATGGAAAGGTGCTCAGCATCATTTATTAGAGAAACCCTAACCAAGACAACAACGAGATATCATCTCACACCAGTGAGAATGGCACTTATCAAAAATAGGAATAATCTGTGCTGGAGAAGATATATTGAAAAAATGAACTCTCATCCACTGCTGGTGGGAAAACATTCTGTGAAAAATAGCATGAAGAGTCCTCAGTAAGCTTAGAATTGAACTTTCATGGGGCCCGGGTAAGGCATTTGCCTTTCATGCAAAAGGTCATTGGTTCGAATCCCGGTGCCCCATATGGTCCCCCGGGCCTGCAAGGAGCAATTTCTGAGCATGGAGCCAGGAGTAACCCCTGAGCACTGCCGGTGTGACCCAAAAACCAAAAAAAAAAAAATTGAACTTTCATAAATTCCAACTTTGGTTATCTATCCCAGACTTAAAAATATTCTTTCAGGGCAGGAGCCAATAGCACAATGGTAGAGCATTTGCCTTGCAGGTGATCATCCCTGGTTTGATCCAAAACATCCCGTCTAGTGGGTCCCGGAAAGAGTTCACCCCTTAATCATTCTTGCTCTCTGCAGGGCTCAAGAGTCTGTATACCATCCATCCTTTCACAGAACTGCTATCTCCAATAAAAACATGAGCTGGGGCATCTTCACCACTCATTTCTAGAAAATTCTCTCTTCTCCATGCCCAGGAGTCTGAGAGAGCATGATTATAAATAAGATACAAACATTCTCACACTCTTACACCACACAGACACACATATCCACACACTCTCACATACACAACTACACTCACACACATATTCACATGCACTCACATGTCCACATACTCACAATACTTACTCATATGCCATTTATATACATATCCACATTCACACAACCTTAGAGACCTTTCAGCCATGAGCATAGTGGAAAAGGAGGTACTTAAATACAGCTCCAGTATCTGGTGCCTAGACAAACTGGCACACAGGAAGAGCTCAAAAGATCACTTTTTAAAATGTGATCCAAGGTTAGGGCGGGTTGTACAAGGAGTATAATCTTGCCCAGAGTCCTGCAAAACAGCAGAGGGCAGAGTAGAAACAGTGACAGCCTCCTCTGACTGCTCTTTTTCCCCTTGACCCGGTGACCCCAAGAAAGTCATGGGCCCTGGACCTCAATTCATGCATCACCCACAGGGATTTCTCTTCCTTCAACCCCTCAATCCAAGCAGAGACAACTAGTAACATGCGACCCAGGGAGATGATGCTAGGAGTTACCCCATGCTTTACTATTTGAAAGGAGCATCTGCCAGATCTCAGCTAACAGTGGAATAGACATGGACAGATCAAGTGTCATAGCCTGTAAGAGAATCCCCAAGTGGGTCCTATATCAACCAGCCCAGTAACCCTGAGTCTCAAAGCTTTCTGGCCCTGAGGCCTCTTGGCTTTCTCAGCCCTGGGTTCCCGAGAGATCACTCCCGAGTCTTCCCCCGACAGATGGCTTCCATCTGTTCTACAGACATCACCAGATAACATCATCTATAATTGCATTTGTATCTGTGTCAATAACTGCATCTTCCTCTCTATAGTGTGTGCAAAAAATGATCTACTGACAAAAATAGAAGCTGGTTAGTCCATCAGGGTGAAGAAACACCCTTAGAAATTTCCATCCCAGGTAGAAATTTTCCTTGAAAGAATCTCCTCAGTCTGCTTTCAAAATTATTTCTTACTAATGAACTACTGATCAAAAGCAAGCAATGAGAGGAGAATAACAATGACAAAAGCAATGACAGTAGGAGCCCTCCTCACTAGTTCTCTTCCTAACTCTTTTCACAAGTGGCTTATGGAGGCTATTTGGGACTCTCAGGATGTTAAGTCCAGTTTAATCACACTATTCAAAGTGAGACAGTAATGGTACCTGGGTCAAAACTGGTGATTTTCAAAAGCTGCTTCCAGTATGGAACTCAGGGAACGATTCCTGGAGATTGTTGTGGGAACCTTCAGTGCTGATACAGGAGATTAAAGTGCTTAAAGTGCTAGTGCAAGAGATTAAAATGCCCCAGCACTTTGAGCCAGTCACCTCCCCAGTCCCCAAACTCGGGCTTTTAAATACCAAACAACCAGGGATAGGAATACATTTTGGATTGTCCGACTGTGGCTATTCTGCCATCAAAGAACCCCAAAGGTGTTTTGACATTAGAGAGAAACCTACACACATACACTTAACTGCAAAGAGAGGGAGCATGTGGTAGGTATGTACTCTTGTTTTGAGCAGTAAGGTGGACGTGTGTATGGAGGAGAAGAAGTTCCTGAAAAAAATTATCAGGAGACACGAGGAGGGAGAATTCCTGTTCCAGACCTGCCCTACTTCCTCTTTGAACTCAGAGGCACAAGTCCTAAGGCTTGGAACTGTAGCTGCCTACCTTCTAACAGCACAAGGGCACCTAGAGAATAGCTGGGACACTAACTCAGAGCTTGAAGCCACTGATTCCCCAAGTCAGTGTCTGCAGATGTCTGCCTCCAAACTTCTTATGCAAGAAACTTGGGCTCTGTTGTATGGACCCCTCCTTTCAGTCAGGACTTTACTGACTGACAAAAGCATCTCAAAGTACTTGTCTAAATTTTTATTTATTTTCAAATCCAAGCATTTTAGCAACAGCAACATTGCTTACCTCAACCAAAAATACTCAAATTCATCTGAAAGGGTGTGAGGAAGAAAACAGCTCCCCTTTTGTGCATCAATCAGCCAAGTGTAGCATAGAGAAAAAAAGGGGAAGTAAAAAAAATTTTTTTTAATTCTACAAGACATAGCCTCCCTGGGCTACCCATATGCACTGAAATGGGGGAAGAGGGAGATGTCCAGCTATGCAAAGAGAATTGCAGAGAAGAGAGCAAGCATGGCCCATCACATCTCACTGGTAGAAGGTAGTGATGCTTCAGAGTCCCACATCACAAAGGGATGAGAAAACCCTGCAGAAATCCCCTTAGCACCCACAGACCCTTATACAGAAGAAGACTATAGGGTCTGAAGTATTGAGTCTGTGGAAGGAAAGGAGTCTCCAAGTCTGTGTGTAATTATACTGGGGTGCTCAGCAGCTCCCTTTGTCTAGGACTGAGTGAGATATCTTGGGAAACTTTCAAGATGGCTTAGCAAAGAAATTTGAAAATCCTTGTGCCTGGAGCCTCTAAAATATACTACTTGAATACTTGGTTTATTTCCAGATTTTGGCTATTGTGGATAGTGTTTCAAGGAACATTAGAGTGCAAATACCTTTTCTCCATTTTATTTTTTAGACATCATAATTTCATGGTGACTACATAAAAAATAAAATTTTAAAAATTAAAAAATGTAGGGGCCAGAGAGATAGCATGGAGGTAGGGCATTTGCCTTTCATGCAGAAGGTCATTGGTTCAAATCCCGGCATCCCATATGGTCCCCAGAGCCTGCCAGGAGTGATTTCTGAGTATGGAATTAGGAGCAACCCCTGAGCGCTGCCGGATGTGACCCAAAAACCAAAAAAAAAAATTTTTAATTTAAACATATTACTTGAATCTATAAGATACACAAACTATAGCCCCATCTCATCATCCCTCCCACACTGAACACAGGGACAAAAGCAACAGAACTAGCCTGAGCTAGGGTGACTCACTTTGTAGGGATCAAAGGAAAAAAAAGGCAATGTATGAATGAACAAATGAATGAATGTTCAGAAGAATTACTATATGTAAGTGGTAGGTGAATCCAGCATTATTATTTTCTTTCATTAACATACATTTAATCAACACTGCTGAGGCCACTATTCTACCCAGGGAGGACAATGAAAAGCTCATAAGGACTATAAATCCTATCCCGTCTGATTCTATAAATATCATATATTTGCAATATATCATATATTGCATACGTGGGCTTATTAGCTCCAAGGGACCTTATTTTCCATTTGAATAGTTGAAGAAAGCACAAAAAGATGATGAATCCAGAAGCCTGGGGCCAATGCAAAGGGCACCTGGAAGAGCTGTGGGGATACCAAAGTATTAACATGGCACTTACTTACTTTTCCTGAGGTCTCATAGTACGAGGTGGGGAGTTATGATTGGAGGATCTGGGTAAGTTAACTAAAGCCACATTTGTAGGCAGTGGAGAGTCACAGCTTCCTGACTCTGGAAGACTTTTGATTGTCCCCACAATGTACCTCCTTGTGTTCTAGGGTAGATGGTGTTGGTGGGTCATGACACTGCCTCTCAGTGGTCATGTGACCTGGCACTAGAGGCTTCCATCTACAAATCTGCTTCTCAATTAGAGAAGCTGTCTGAGGACATCAGAAGTAACTACGAGAAGCTCTCTATATATGGCAGGGACAAGGCCTGGGAGCATCCAGGAGCACCAGCAGGAGGCATTAGCAGGCAGCCAAGAGACTGAGCCTCGATGTTCTCAACCATGTAAGCACACCAAAATTTCCTAGGGAACCCCAGTCCAGACCAGGTAAACTCAAACATAAGGTAATACGACTCAGGCACCAGGATTTCTCCAGTTCCCCAGGTGAGACAGTATAGCCAGGGCAGAGAAGCCGCAGGCCAAGCCCTTCAGCTATTAGAGGAATGGAGCCGGAGGGATATCCCTCACTGCCCAGCATTGAACAGGTGAGAAATGCAGCACCTCCAGCCTCCAGCTCTGTTGTATGGAAAGCTATATCTGAGCAAACTTCTGAGGTAAATTATTGGTCCTCAAATCGGAGTACACCTGCACTCGCTTGTCTGTGGTAGAGATGGGAACTGAAGCCAAATGTCAGACAGGCTTTGAACCTGATTAAAATCCAAAGTGCACACTAGAAGGGGAAATGAGGGGCGACTATTGACCACAATCGCTCAGGGGTAACCTCATCTCCTGGCAAATGCAAAGGGCAAGGCGGTAGGTCTCTGTGTGTTTAAACTTCAATGAATCTGTAATTGTGGACACTCAGGAAGTATGGGATTCTGCCAGCCGCCCCATGTTTGCTCATCTGCTGCCATATCAGCATGAGGACTAACATTATCTGGTGTCAACAGCTCACACAACCCTACAGCCCTCACCTGGGATAAGCAGGAAAATATCATCCTGCATTGAGATCTTGGAAACATTCCAAGGTGGGTAATTCCCGTAGGATCTTTTCCGAAGCTTATTCTAAGAAGAGTTGGGGACCCAGCCTTGTCTTTCATATCCATCCTCTGCTGTGGTCATAGGCATGGGACTTTCCTAGGAGTCAAGGAAGGCTTCTAACATCTAGAAGCTGAAGTAATGAGATGGACTAAGCTGGAATCAATATGTGCTGTCTCTGGTCTCAATGGGTTCCCATTGTTTGGTAAAAGGCAGTTAAAGAAACATGCAATTTTGTATCTCATATTGAAAGCATTCAGGAAGAAGGTACAAAGATAGTCTTAGTTTAGGAAAAGCAACTCCATTTTCTTTAACTTCACCGTTACCTCAGAATAGCTAACTGTTTGGGTTGCCCCTTGATAATCTAATCAGAGCTATGAATTATCTCCTGAAAAATAGATATGAGTCTAGAAAACCTTGTGCCTACAACTCCAGGTCATCTATAGAGGCTTCAGTGTCTATAGATTTGTTTCCTTGAAACAAATGACATGGAATTCTGCCACCTCTGGTGTTTTTTGGTTTTGTTTTGTTTTCAGAGTCTACATCTGTCTGCCATCATGCACAGATAAAGCCTGTGACCAGGAGAAGCAAGAAGTACCTCCAACCCTGCCCCATCACCCACTTGGATGATTAGATCAGGGAATGGGCATTGGACTCTTTGAGTTCAATAAGACCCAGTGAGCATTTAAGAAAGACTCTTAAGACCTTGGACTCTATTCTACTGATGTGTAATAAGAAAGTTGTCTCTGAAGAGAATGATAGTTGTTATTTTGGTGTCAAAGAGGAGAGTTTTGTAAGAATGGACAAAACACTAAGGAAGCCAAGCCCAGCAAAGAAGAGCCAAACCATTCCTTGGACACGGTGTCTGGGCATGGCAATACTGACAGATCTATGCCTGGATGATTTAGCAAATAAATCCTGTGAGTCACAAATATTCAGGGGGATAATTTTTTTTAATTTGTTGGTTATTTTGATGGCCCTTATGCAAGTCATCAATTAAGCAAATAATGTCATTGTACAAAATGTTCTTTATGACCTACTATTGGCCTTCCAATTTCAGTTAATGTCTTCATTCCCGTGGTTAATCCCCAGCCTCTGCCAGTCATGTTTATAAATTAATCTCCTCTAATACAAGGTTCTTGTGCTTTAACATCTACCAATAAGGCTTACTACATAACACAGAATGGCAAATCATATCATACTGCAATAAGTGTATTATAGAAATCTGATTAGAGTAACTTAGCCTGAGGTCCAGTTTTGGGGAAATGACTTAAGAACACAAATATTCTGAAATCAAAGAATCCATTGCTATAATTGTGTTAAAACAAACTTTAAGTGAGATTACTCTCACACCTCAAGCATACTTGTCTTTATTGAGACTATGAAATGTTTCTTTCTATCTCTTCCCAGTGGAAATAAGTTTATCTGCCAGTTAGATAGATCCTGGAACTTGATTAATTCCTTACAGTGAGATGAAAGGTGTGTTGTGCAATAAAGGACTTGGTCTCTGCAGGCAGGCAGAATTGAAATAAAATCTTGAATTCTCCACTTCCTGACTTCTTTCACTTCTGTTTTTCTATGGTTACATCTATAAAAATGGGTTTATTGGGACTAGAGAAGTATTTCAATGGGGAACATGTTCCAGTACTACTTGAGGCCCTGAATTCATCCCCCAGTACCTTTGGCTCACCTGCAGAAATTCCCCTAACCCCTATAGATATGACCTTGTGACACCTAGCAACATCAGGATCTGCACTGCACAGGGCACCCAATTTTGCAGATGTAGTTAGTAAAAATGAGTTCTTAAGATTCCTCTGTAAGCTACTAGAAGAACTTGAAGGTTTCACCCTTTACCAAAGAGCTCAAGCTTAACTCTTCATCATCCGTAATGACAATTCTCAAGTATTAGGACATCTAGATTTATGGGTGGGTTTTTTTTTTCATCTAAAATGATTGTTCTAAAAACTAACAAAAGGTGAGAACTGAGGCCGGGCGGTGGCGCTGGAGGTAAGGTGCCTGCCTTGCCTGCGCTAGCCTAGGATGGACCGTGGTTCGATCCCCCGGTTTCCCATATGGTTCCCCCAAGCCAGGAGAAACTTCTGAGTGCATAGCCAGGAGTAACCCCTGAGCATCACTGGGTGTGACCCAAAACCCAAAAATAAATAAATAAATAAATAAAAAGGTGAGAACTTTCTGTCATGATTATTTTTATCATTTTTATTGTTTTATTGTCTAATAAAGTATTAAAAGAAAATAATGGGATATGGGATGGTGGTTAAGGAGCAAACTAATGGGAAACAAAATAAAATTACAGGAAACAAAGGAATATATTACATGTCACCACAATATAATCAATTTTCACAAATCAAAGAGAGGCTGAATAAAAACCTGATTAAAAGACATACCTCAAGCCAGAGGTATTAAAAGACATACCTCACAGACTGAGTATATGCTTTGCATGCAAGAGGACCAGGAATCCAAGTACCTCATGATTCCCCCAGAACTGTCAGGATTAAGCTTGTGTTGGTGTTGGGAGTACCACCAAGCACTACTATGTATGACACAAACCAAACAATGCCAAAAAAGACATATCTCAATAATTGGAACTTAGGAAATGGATTTTAATTCTGATTGAAATGAACAACACCAAATAAATTGCAGCAAACTGAGAAATTCAAATGCTTATAATAGTTAACAAAGAATTATTTCATTTAAGATGAAAATGGGGTTATGTTTTTAAAAAGAAAGCTTTACCTCTTCTGGGTATATACTGAAATATATATGGGTAAAAATGTTAGTTTCTAGGATTGGTTGCAAAATAACCTGTGAATGGGGGAAGCAGGTATTGTTAAACAAGTAAATCTGAGCACATGTAGATTTATACTATTTTTCTCTGATTTACATATACTTAAAATATTTTACAATTAAAACCTCCCACACATTGAGAGGTTTAAAATTACAGATTTTCTTGGCAATTGGGGAACAGAAGGAAGAGTTGAATTGTAGTAGTAAAAGTGAGATGTTCTTAAGAAAACCCCTCCTAACTCATATCCTTCCCATTTGCCCTGCTCAGATCCTCATCTGCAATTCAGGGTACCCCAATTCCTCCTCTCAGCCTCTTGACCTCTCTCAGCTGTTCTAGAACCTTCCCAGACCAGTAGTGAGTCCCCTGTGCTTGGGGACTGCCATTCATCCTGCCACCCTAATAAAGGACTGACCACAGTGGATATGCATCCATAGTGATCCTTTTTGGAGTCTAGTCCTACAGTCATACATGTATCTGGGAGGTTTCTAAATGCAAAGCTTGCATTTCATCCTCTCTTTTTCTCTCTCTCTCTTTCTCATCTCTCCTCACTCTTTTCTCTCTCATCTCTCTCTTTTTTTCCCTCCCTCTTTCCTCTCTCCATCTCCACCCTCTCTCTCCTCCCTCTCCCTCATCACACACTACCCTCACCAATCTGGAAGAAAATACCCATACCAAGCCAACATCTAGAGCTCTAAGTGGGAAGTGATGGAATCCTACTTGAGAGAGCTAGAGCAGCCAGGACCTAGCCCATGGACTGTCTTCAAGATCAAGGATCAGCCTACAGAATAGGGAATGTTCCTATTATCCCAAATATCTTTCCCTTTATTTAATAGGGAGTAACAGACATACCTCAGAATTTATGGCAAGGATTTTCGGCCTTGTCTTCCTTTAAAGTACTTAACAGCGTTTAGAAAAGCCATTGTTGTGTAGTTTTTCCTTATCTTCAAAATAGTGATAATGATAGTTTATAAAAAGGTGATATCAGTTTACAAAATAGTAATAATAGTAGTTTTTCTTATGGGTAATATGGCAGGGCTGGGCATCCCAGTCAATCTCATTCTGGATTGGCTGGAGAGGGGATCAAATGTAGTGCCAGAAACCAAATTAGATTAAGTGTCTTAACACCTGCCAACTAGCTAATTCTTATGCCACCTTCACTACTTTACTCTTTCTTCCATTTCTGCTTTTATTTTTCCCCCGAATTTTTTCCCACAATATTCATTATCTCTAATTTATTATCTACAATATTTTACCTCAGACCCTCCCTCTAAAGTAGGGGTCTCAAACTTAGGGCCCACGGGTCGCAAATGGCCCTCCGTACTACATTTTGTGGCCCTACCCTAGAGGAATCTTTTTTTGTTTTGTTTTGTTTTAGTTGTTTGGGTCACACCCCCCAATGTTCAAGGCTTACTACTGACTTTGCACTCAAGGATCACCCCGACTTTGCCTCCTGCGGCCCCCAGGTAAATTGAGTTCGAGACCACTGCGTCTAGAATATTCATCTCCAGAAAGATACTGAGTTTTTGTGTTTCTCTTTATTGCAAGCCCAATACTTGATATCATCTCATAATTACTCAGTCATTGAGTACCTGCCAAGTTGGATTGCTTTGAAGATTAAAAATTAATTTTAATAAAAAGTGCCCAGTACCAGAGAAACATGTAGTAATAATTTTCTGTTATCAATATGATTTTGGTCAATTGGCTTTCACACTGATCTTCTCTTCAATTATTCAAAGGATTTTTATTCATCTATTTCCAGCTAAGAAATGGAGTCTGATCCCATTCCAATGGCACACCTAATAAAAGTGAGATTAGTCCTCTGCTAAAGACCATCTATTTCTTCCACAACCAACTGGATACTATGTGTCCAAACACCCTACCAAGAGTAGATCCCTACTTTCAGATGTTCAAAGGTTTCTGGTAGAGAAAATCTCAAGGGATTTGAAACTTCCCTTTTCCCCATCCATATTTTATCACCTAATTTCTTTCCTTTCCCAACTCTCCCCTCTCCTTTACCCTTCTACAAGTCTTTCCACAAATTAAATTTGTGACCTAGGACAGACCCACACACTCTACTTCAAACCACAAATATCAAATCAAGAATTAGGAATTCAAAAATTAGCCAGTGGTTTTTCTTTAGTCTTCAGATCCACCCATTCTCCTATCAAAACATTAGTAATTACTCCCTCCACTGGACACCCACAGCTAGGTGACATCTCTGCGTGGCACCCACTCAGAAGATAATATCATTGTTGTGAACTTTGGGAGAACAAAGTCTAGACCAGGGGTCTCAAACTCAATCTACCTGGGGGCCGCAGGAGGCAAAGTCAGGGTGAGGCAGGGCCACATAAGGGATTTCACTTACCGAATATTCGCAATAAAAATCGTATTAGTAAGAAAAAAAATCGCAAAAAATCGCATTAAACATTTACATACCCCGAATGGAACTGCTTGGGGTATGCAAATGTTTAATGCGATTTTTTTTCTTACTAATGCGATTTTTATTGCGATTATTCAGTAAGCGAATAATCACGAATACTGCAATATTTGAAGGCCAGTCGCGGGGCCACAAAATGTTATACGGAGTGCTGCAAATGGCCCGAGGGCTGCGAGTTTGAGACCCCTGGTCTAGACTATGGTTAAACCATCTTTGTTATCCACCATTGGAAGCTGTTGGTCTGTGTGTTGAATAAATGACAGGATGGTGGTTCATGTCTGATCCAAAGTCTATGCAGAGTAGCTCTGCACTGTATGTTTTGGAGCTCTCCACTGGCACCATCAGTGCTTTTATTCCTATTCCCAGTTTTCACTTGGGTAAAAGTGTTGCTTTTTTTTCCCCAAGGAAAGATACTAGAGAAAGAAAACACATTAATGAATTTTTCTCAAAAACTACATGGCATGATATCAATGTCTTTAATCCATTTAGATTTGATCTTTGTGCATGGTGTTAGATGGGGGTATGAGCTCTCTTTTTTGCAATTGGCTAACCAGTTGTGCCAACACCACTTGTTGAATTGGATTTCCTTGTTCTATTTTGCATTTCTTTCCCTTTTACTAAAGATTAGTTGATTGTATGTCTGGGAATATTCTCTGAATATTCAAGTCTATTCTACTGATTTGAGGATGTCTTTATTCCAATACCATGCTATTTTGAAAATTATTGCTTTGTAATACAGTTTAAAATTTGGGAAAGTAATGCTTCCCATATTACTTTTCCAAAGGATTGCTTTAGCTATTCGTGGGTATTTATTAACCAAATGAATATTTGGAGTGTTTGATCCACTTCTTTGAAAAATGCCATGGGTATCTTTAGAGGGATTATATTAAATCTATATAATGCTTTGGGGAGTATTACCATTTTAATAATATTAATCCTGCCAATCCATGAGCAGGGTATAAAACCATAGGGTATATAGAACAACACATAAGTAAAACAATATATGACATTGAGATTAACGGCAACTTCAAGAAGGAAACAGCAATCTCCAAACAAGTGGAAGCAGAGATAAACAGATGGGACTATATTAAGCTGAGAACTTTCTGCACCTCAAAGGACATAGTGCCTGGGGCCGAGCAGTGGCGCTGGAGGTAAGGTGCCTGCCTTACCGCGCTAGCCTTGGACGGACCGCAGTTCGATCCCCCGTGCCCC
>PVKC010040944.1:0-12243 GCA_004027635.1 Crocidura indochinensis | reverse complement strand
CTTGCCTTTCATGCAGAAGGTCATCGGTTCGAATCCCGGTGCCCCATATGGTCCCCCGTGCCTGCCAGGAGCAATTTCTGAGCATGGAGCCAGGAGTAACCCCTGAGCACTGCCGGGTGTGACCCAAAAACCAAAAAAAAAAAAGAAAAGCATCTTAAATGATGCTAATCATAACATGGTGACTAAGCTGAGAAATTTTCCAGTTTTAAGAAATGGTTCAGGTGTTACGGTAAAAGTGCATACCTATAAAGTATGCTTTATTGCACTGTTTATAAACCAGGAAAATGAAACTTAGGGAGACTAATGTACAAGGGAAGTGTCAAAAGATAGTAGTGCAGTTCTTGCTGCTGCTGTGCAATATTTCCTTACAGAAGATTCCTCCTTTTCCTCTTCTTCATCCTCCTCCTCATATTTCTCTTTATCTTCCTCCTCCCTTCCTTCATCCCAGTAAATATATTTGTAATAATATATGCTAGATATGGGTGACTTAGATAATACATTTACAGCTATTTTTAAATATTAGATAATAATAGTTTTCACTCATGCATTCCTCCAATCATCTATATTGAACATCTGCTATGTGTCTTTTCTATAATAGACAACAGAGGTAATTTTCCTATAAGAAGTATAGATTTTTATTGTGAGGAATTTGATAATAATTGATTTAAATATATACATTTTCACAGTATGACATATACATGATTTTATGATAGAATAAGTTGGTGGCTTGTGGTCACTGTTTTGGAAAGTGATCAGGAATTTTGAGGGGTGACAGTTAAGCAGATTGAAAGTGAAAGATGGAAACAGCAAGATTAGATGATTTGTGTATATAGGCACAAAGCCTATAGGTGATCTAGATATCAGAAAGGAATATGGTATAGTTGGAGCACAGAGCATGCGGAGTGGATTGAGGTAAATGTAGAGTGCTTGCAGAGACCAGAGCACATAGGTTTCCTGTAATCAATGAAGTGCCATGATCTGGTTGATTTACGTTTTTAAAAGATTGTTTTGTCATAGAATATATTTTGCATAGGAGGCAGAGGTTTACTTTAAAGTGGAAAGAAGTCAGGCCAATTAGGAAACATTAATCTAGAAAGATAATGATGGTGAAATGATAAGAAGTCAAGAAATAATTTTATAGGTGAGACTGGTTCACTGAGATCTTTCTTGTCCGTGGTTTTGTTTTTGAATGTTAGGAGTTATATTTAAGGCCTCATTCACAAGTAGCTCTCTTCTATTAACGAGTTGAAATTTAGGCCCTTGGATGGAGAGATTTTTGTGTTTTTGGTTTCTGGGTCACAACCGGTGATGCTCAGAAATCTCTCCTGACTTGTGGGGGACCATATGGGATGCTGGGGAATCGAAGCATGGTTTGTCCTAGGCTAGTAGTACATGCAAGGCCAGACGCCTTAAGCCTATGTCACCACTCAAACCCTGAGATTTTTTTGTTTTGTTTTTAGTTTGATATATAGAGTGAAAAATTATACCTAGGTTTGCAGTCTAAATTCTTTACATCATTCTAATAGAGTAATTTAAGGAAAGGCAATTTTATTAAAGGGTATCAACTCTAAACACGTGAAATAAGTTAGTATGAGTGTAGATGCTTTGTTAATTGAGCCTTCAGTAAGCATTTTGAAATGTATTGGCAATAGATAATTCCCTGAGAATTATAAAATAAAGTTAATTTAAAAAACTTCTGAAACAAGCTTAATTTTCTTTTATGGATTAGAAAATTAAGGATCAGAGATAGGAAGTTGTCTGACTGAAAGTTATGAGAATAAAAAAGTAAAAGAAAGTTATTAATGAGAATAACCTCAAAGCCTTCCTGAAAATCCTTTGGGAATGCTCAGCTAATATTTAGTCAAAGCTGGGGTCCGGGAGTTAGCATGAAGGTAAGGCGTTTGCCTTTCATACAAAAGGTCATCGGTTTGAATCCCGGTGCCCCATATGGGCCTCCGTGCCTGCTAGGAGCAATTTCTGAGCATGGAGCCAGGAGTAACCCCTGAGCACTGCTGGGTGTGACCCAAAAACCAAAAAAAAAAAAAAAAAAAAATTAGTCAAAGCTGATAAAGGAGTATAGTAGTGGTTAGTTTCTTGGATCTTAAAATTAATTTGAAACTGTGCCAAAACCTTGATAATAATTAAATCATTTTTCAGATACTAATGTTTATTATACAGTTTGTAATCTTTTCAAGACTGCCAGATTAAATGTCTAGGGTAAATATTTATCACTAGACTAAGTATATATTTAGAATTACGACATCTTAAAAATGTAAGGAAAAATCTACTTCAAGTTTTAAATAACTAGTAAATAAAGGAACTGATGATTCTTTAAGTTTAGATCGGTGGTATGATACTGTATTTTCTGGCGTATAAGACGACTCCCTAATTTTGCAGTTAAAACATAGGTTAGGCCTATATTCGCTGTATCAGACAGAACATTCCTGTGCTGCAACTGTATGTACCAGAGTGAGCCAATCACAACAAGCAAAGGTTCAAAGGTTATACTGTCATAGACTTCCTCTCTGACTGGCCAATCTGAGCAGGTTTTTTACAAATTCTGGTCCAGACCATTGTCTAATTTGCATGCATCAAAAGCCTGCTTGGATTGGCCGAGTTGGAGAGGCAGTCCGAGCAGCCTTGCAGTGATTGGTGCAGGATTGAATTGGAAATTTCGATTTGTGGCAATATTCAGACAATTTTCGTTTAGTGGCATATTGAAATATTTTTCGGATTATACTTGGTGTATAAGACAACCCCCGGTTTTCGGTTGACTTTTGTTTCAAAAGTCGTCTTATACGCCGGAAAATATGGTATATGTGCACTTCATAGTAGAATGAAAGGGAGAGAATAAAAAAGGTGTGAGAAAGACTTCAAGTTTAAGTCAAATGAAGAAACTTGTGAAAATTTAAAATTGTTCTTACTTGTCTAGCCAAAGTTTAGTTATCTGGAGGTGAGATAAATTTCTTTTTTCATGGAGAGAATTTAATTTTTTGCATAAATAATAGCATTTTTCGTTTTGGTGGTGGTGCTCCCAGCAAGCTGTTCTCAGAAGACATGGTGGGGTAGGAGCAGTTCATAATTCTCAGCAACCCAGACCAGCAGTTTGATGTGAAGATCCAGAGTTGTAGTGCAGGCATGCGATTAACTGGGCCATCCTAGCGGTATTCCAGTGTTCTGGAGCCTCCAGAGCTCTGGGGGGACCGTTGTGCTTGAAGTAGAATCAGCTGCATGCAAAGCTTGCACCTTAACTCCTCTACTATTTCTGGCCCTATTAAATTTTCTTTTACTTTTCTAAAGATAAAATGATACTAAATGGAAGAGTATAGTTTTTCATCTCAAGTGTGTAATGACCTGATATTTTCAAGTAGGGTGATTTGGGGCTGCTACTGACTCTTTGCTGAAGGGATCATTCCTTGTCATGCTTAGGGGACCATAAAAGGTGCCAGAGATTGTACTGGGATCAATCACATTCAAGGCAAGTGCACAAGTCCTGTGTTATTAATTCAGCCCTTGATTTGATATTTTTTGCAGCTTGACATAACTGTGACTCTGAGTCATAGAAGAACAAGAACTGTGTCAACTATTACTGCATTGTAAAGGCTTATTTTGATACCAAGTAGGCACCACTGCCTATATCAGTTTTTATGAGGTCTGTGCAGTAAATGCATGATGGATACTCAGTAATGTAACACAGAATGTGCAAAACTGCCACCATACGTTTTTTTGGTTTTGTTTTTGGGCCACACCTGGCGGTGCTCAGGTGTTACTCCTGGCTGTCTGTTCAGATAGCTCCTGGCAGGCACGGGAGACCATATTTGACACCGGGATTCTAACCAACCACCTTTGGTCCTGGATTGACTGCTTGCAAGGCAAACGCTGCTGTGCTATCTCTCCGGGCCCAAACTGCTACGATTTGAAGACTTATTTCTGGGGCCAGAGCAGTGGCCAGATAGCCTAGGATGGACCACGGTTCAATCTTCTGGCATCCCATATGATCCCCCAAGCCAGGACCAATTTCTGAACAGATAGCCAGGAGTAACCCCTGAGTATCACCAGGTGTGGGTGCATCACCAGGTGCGGCCCAAATCCCCCCCCCACAAAAAAAAAAAGCTTATTCCTATGCATTGCATTATTCAGATGATTACTACATTGACTACATTGTGTTGTAATTTGAGATCTGTAAGAGATCACAAGGATTTAGAGACTAGGCTGATCTATCTACTTCCAAATGTAAATCCTTAATTTTGTGTCTTATCACTTGTTAAAAATGCTTTTTTTACTTGGTAATGGTATTATGTTTCTGTAGTGCTGAACTAATAAAATTTAAATCTTGGAAAGTAGCTCATTGCTTTTGAACTAGGGACTTTCTTTTTATATTTGTTGATTTGGTATCTTTTAGGCCTCTTCCAGTATGTGTCCTGTACAGTCAGTTCCCACAACAGTTTTTAAGGAGATCCTTCTGGGCTGTACGGCAGCAACCCCCCCTAGTAAGGACCCAAGACAGCAGAGTACTCCCCAAGCTGCCAACTCTCCACCTAATCTCGGAGCAAGAATTCCTCAAGGGTGAGTAGTTACTCATTTGAGTCGTTAATTACTATCATAACCATGGTTTGTTCTTTCTGAGCTCACATTGATCAGGTGGGAAGACTTAATCCATATTCAGTGTTTGAGAAAGTAGTGCGGAAATGCTAAATTTGGCCTGATGCTCACCGTATCTCAGGTTGTCCAGGAAGGCTTTATTAGATTCTCCAAATCACTCAAGTGCCTTCAAGATGAAAAGTGTAATAGGTAACTTAAGCTAATACAGGAAAAGTGACAGAAGTGAAAGGTGTGGGAAAGTTAACAGTTCTTTTTACTTGATATGGAAGGAAAGAACAATTGGAATATAATTATACAGCTATCGAACAGATAGAGAAGAAATAATTCGAGTGGAAATGTGGAGAAGAGACAGTGAAGGGGTCTCATCAGTCCTATAAGGTGAAATGTGGTATGGTGCAAAAGATGAACATGAGAAAGCTATACACATAATGACCTGTAGTTAAAGGTATTACTAATTTCACAGTGAAGAAAAGAGTAAGAAATGTGGGGCCGGGCGGTGGCTCTGGAGATAAGGTGCCTGTGCTAACCTCGGACAGACTGTGGTTGGATCCCCCGGTTCCCCATATGGTCCCCCGTGCATACCAGGAGCGACTTCTGAGCGAATAGCCAGGAGTAACCCCTGAGCGTCGCCGGGTGTGGCCCAAAAAACCAAAAAAAAATAAATAAATAAATAAATAAATAAAATAAAAAAGAGTAAGAAATGTAAAGATTAATCAGAGATTGAAAGTGTTACAGGATTTACACATGAGCTCTCAGGGAAGCAGAAACTTGTTTAAAAGGGGTTGTGACCTATGTACTCTGGTACATAATTTTTTTTTGTTTGTTTTTGGGTCATGCCCGGCAGTGCTCAGGGGTTACTCCTGGCTCTATGCTCAGAAATTGCTCCTAGCAGGTTCAGGGGACCATATGGGATACTGAGATTCGAACCACCATCCTTCTGTATGCAAGGAAAATGCCTTACCTCCATGCTATCTCTCCAGCCTCCTCTGGTACATATTTTAAAATATAGTTCAGAGAGACTTAAGTAGAAAAGTAGGTTTGGAAGACCATCGTAAGGGGTGAGACTGGTTGAATATACTGTTAAGTGGGGAAAAATTTGATTGCCTAGGTTAGACTACATAGAAGATAGCAGGACAGAACCAAGAGTGACATAGCAGAGTAGGGCCCTTGACTTGCCCGCAACTTAGCAGCACTTTATATGTAATTTCTGAGTGCCAGGGCCAGGTGTGGCACAACAAAACAGGCCCCATCTCCGCTCCCCTCACCCCCCCAAGAAAAAGATTACAGAAGGAAGGAGAGAAATGATAAGAAATGACAAGAAGTTCAATGGATATAAGCCAAGATTTTATCTTTTTCAGATGCCAGAAGCAAAGTCTACCAGGAGAACTTTCTTCCTCTCTAAACACAAAGCCTGAAATACTAAGAACAAAACCAGATCCTGTTTGCAAAGTAGAGTTGCTCTCGTCAAAGTCTTCTCAGATTGGAAATGGAGACTTGAAAGCTATGAGTGAACCGCAGGGTAACTGTTCCCAGCTGAAGTCGGTCATTTACCAGGAAAACAGACTGGAACCTGTTCCTCAACCATCTACTGTTCTTCCTGTGGAGTCCTTACCTACAAAGTCTTCTCTAGGAGAATCAGAAATCACTAGTACTCCTGAACTGCAGAAGCACTTAGAACATGTACCTTCCACATCTGATGTTCATTCAAATAAGCCAGAAGAGAAAGCAGGTGATACTGATAAACCTAATATTTATGTGGAAAAAGGGATAGAACCTTCACCTTTAGCTGGCCAGTCACAGAATTTAAAGGAGTCTTCAGTAAAAGTAGTTAGTGAAAGCTGTTGTACAAGAAGTACCAACAAAGTCCAGACTGGTGAGTAAAGTTTCTATTATTATTTGTTATTTATTATTTATATTTATTTATTATTGGTAGAACATAAGAGATGATAGTGAATGCACATACATGCTCATTCATATTTGATGGTGTTTTGGAGACCACATTGTGCCAGGGACCAAACCTGAGGTTATTTTGGCGGAGGGGGTGGGGGGAATAAGGCCCACACCCGGCGGTGCTCAGGGGTTACTCCTGGCTGTCTGCTCAGAAATAGCTCCTGGCAGGCACGGGAGACCATATGGGACACCGGGATTTGAACCAACCACCTTTGGTCCTGGATCGGCTGCTTGCAAGGCAAACGTCACTGTGATAACTCTCCGGGCCCTGGCCCATATTTTAATATGTGCTTTAAAAGATAGGTAAGATTTTATTACCTCTAAAAGATGATTATTTAAATTAAAGATGTTTATTTATACTGCTTATAGTCTTCGATGGACCTTCTGCAGTAAGGAAATTGAAGACTCACAAATTACATCTCTGAGAAGTGTTTAGAAAGTATCTTAACATGTTATACCCTAAAGGGTCTGGTCTGTTCAGATAAACCATAGTGGTTAGCTAGTTTTGATGGATGTTAGAGACTTCCCGAGCAGTGCTCAGGGAGACCCAGGGACCAGTTCTGGCAGTACTTGGCCAACTAGGTGAGTGGTGGATTCTAGATTCCAAGGATGTGAATGCTGCTCACACCCTGAGGTGCCAGCTACCCTGATGGTAATGGTAATGTGGTAGAGATTCAACTTGAGTCTAGGGCATGCAAGGCATGCACCTAATTCCTAGAGTATTTCCCTAGTCCAGTTGGTTACCTATTTTTGTTTGTTTTGGGATCATATCTATTGTGCTCAGTGATTACTCTTAAATTACATGCGTGGCGGTGCTTGGTAGACCATATGTGGTGCTAGGGATTGAACCAGGGTGGTCAGCATACAAAACAAGTTTCTTACGCCTTTCCTGTATCTTTAGCCCTGGTTACTTTTTTTTTTTTTTTTTTTTTTTTTTGTGGCTTTTGGGTCACACCCGTCAGTGGTCAGGTTACTTTTTAAAATAGGGGCTATACCCAGTTGTGTTGGAATCTATTCCCATCGATAGCTAGTGAGACCCAGTGCTGTGTGCCCGACTCCATTAATGCTTACTTACACCTTGCATAAAGGTGCTGAAGGGATATAGGACTACCCACTTAGTGCTTGGGATCTCTTGAGGGCCTTTGTAGTGCTGGAATCAAACTCACACATACTGTGCCCCACTTCTTTTAGCCATATTCCTTGCCTTATAATGATAACTCTTGAGGAATGCTTTAAAAAACATGTTATAAACCAGTTTTTTGAATATGGAAATTGACAATTGACTTTCACACAATCCTCTGATGAGGTAAACCTTTTTGCTTAATGTTGAATGCCTTTGAATTAAATATCTGATTTGAAAGTCTTATAATGTTTATCTTACCTAGGATTGTGCCTAGAGACATAAACTTGACATTTTGAGTGTGGTTGTTAACCCTGGAGTTTAAAATTGTTAAGTGAGATTTTATAAAATGTGAAGCATTTATGTTTTAACTTGTCTTCTGTTAAACAATTTTTTTGTTTGTTTGTTTTTGGGTTTTTGGGCCACACCCGGTGACACTCGGGTTACTCCTGGCTATGAGCTCAGAAGTCGCTCCTGGCTTGGGGGACCATATGGGACACGGGGGGGGGGGGGGAATGGAACGTCCAAGGCTAGCGAAGGCAAGGCAGGCACCTTACCTCTAGCGCCACCACCCGGCCCCCTGTTAAACAATTTTTAAGACTCTTAGTGAAACAGATACTTTAAAGAGGTCTCCTTTAGGAAATCTGTCCATTTGAATAGAATCTAATCAGATTTTGTTGTGATTTTTACAAAACGCGGCCTCCCATTTTCTCAATATTTGTTTCCCTAGTTCCAGCTCGAAAGTCAGTATTGACAGATGCAGCCAAACTAAAGAAACTTCAGCAGAGCGGTGAGGCCTTTGTCCAGGATGATTCCTGTGTAAATATCGTTGCACAGCTGCCCAAGTGCCGAGAGTGTCGTTTGGACAGTCTCCGAAAGGATAAGGAGCAAGCCAAGGACTCGCCGGTGTTCTGTCGCTTCTTTCACTTCAGGAGGTGAGACGACACCTTAGGCCTCCCTAGCATGGATTTTTCTCCTCTCATTTTTTTCAACAGTAAATCAATAATTAAAAACACTTAAAAGGGGGCTGGAGCAATAGCACAGCATTTACCTTACACCCTGCAGACCCAGGACAGTTCGATCCCCTGATTCTTCCAGGAGCGTTTTCTGAGTGCAGAGCCAGGAGTAACCCCCCGAACACTGCTAGGGTGGTCCTCCCACAAAAAATCTTAAAAGACAAGCTTGTAGCTTGAGAAGTAACATACAACTGAAAAAGGCGTCACATAACCCTTTAACTTTTATTTTGTTGTTGTTGAAAGAGATAATGTTGTACTCTTTATTGTCTAAAACAAAGCAGTTTAAGTTTTGTTTAAAAATCCCCAAACAGACCGGAGAGATAGCATGGAGGTAAGGAGTTTGCCTTTCATGCAGAAGGTCATTGGTTCAAATCCTGGCATCCCATATGGTCCCCTGAGCCAACCAGGAGTGATTTCTGAGTATGGAGCCAGGAGTAACCCCTGAGCGCTGCCGAGTGTGACATCCCCCCAAAAAAAATCCCCAAACAAAAACATTGAAGGAAGTATATTCAGGAATACCTACTTTACAGATTGTGTATTATGGCTTTTATTTATTTTTGAAGCAAAAATGTTATATTTAAAGTTTTACTTAGAAATGTTAGGGGAGAGAAAAGAAGTACATGTTCAAAGAGAACATGAGCTTTTTGAATGGAAAATGTCTTTATCATTTAAAAAGTATTCTGTAGTTTTTGATACTTTCAGTTTTTTGTGGTTTTGATGTACAGTTTAAGTGCATCTCACCACCACTAAATGCCCAGTTTCCTCCACCAATGTTCTGATGCTACTGATGCTATTTTTTTTATTTTTTCTTGTAATTTAAATTTTGCTCTTTTGGGGAGTCCTTCAAAGCAGTATGCAGGGGACTCCAGATATACTCAGTCTAGTTGGACCTAATTAACAACTCAACCACTCTTGTGGCACATGGGGGCTATGTTACATCACTGATTGAATCCAGAGCCTCATGCATTCCAGGCATGTCCTCTGTTCTCTTGAGTGATCTTCAGGGCTCATACTTAAGTTTTGGTGTAGCAACAGTATATAATATTACATAGATTGTATGTACTGGGTTGAATCTTCATTTTCTACCATTGTAGTAGAATATAAAAAAAGACAGTTGATTAAACTTTTTCTTAAATACTTTTAAACATATAAATACTCGTGTTTGATAATTAACTTAGTTCTTTTTTTGGTGTTAAGATTTTCTGGTTGCTGGGCCGGGCGGTGGCGCTGAAGGTAAGGTGTCTGCCTTGTCTACGCTAGCCTAGGACGGACCTCGGTTCAATCCCCCAGTTTCTCATATGGTCCCCCAAGCCAGGAGCAACTTCTGAGTGCATAGCCAGGAGTAACCCCTGAGAGTCACTGGGTGTGACCCAAAAACCAAAGGAAAAAAAAAAAATGATTTTTCTGGTTGCCTTTTTTTTTTTTTGCCACTAGAACTAGTAATGGAGAAAGTGTTATCTCCTGGTTTGTATCTGATTATGTTGAAGGATTATTGGAAGTGGCATGATGAATCAAGTTTATAGATTTAAGATCTTGATATATATATATATTGGAAGATTGTCCTTCAGGAAGGTTACACCTGTGTCCAAGTCTAGTGATTGGAATATTACTGCTTTTTTGCCAACAGGAAGAGGTGTTATTCTCTGGAGGGGGAGGAAGGTATTTTTATCAGTTTTTTAAGCAAAATCCTATGTTTCTTTTTTTTTTTGAGATTTGACTTTATTTATTTTGGTTTTTGGGTCACATCCGGCAGTGCTCAGGGGTTACTCCTGGCTCCATGCTCAGAAATTGCTCCTGGCAGGCATGGGGGACCATATGGGGCACCGGGATTCGAACCGATGACCTTTTGCACGAAAGGCAAATGCCTTACCTCCATGCTATCTCTAGATATCTTTTTAAGGCAGAAGGTATTCCAAAATGTCAAGATTCTGATACATGATTATAGGTTACACTTCTTTTCTGTTTTTCAGGTGAACAATCATTTTAAAATAAGGGTAGGTTCAAAACAAAAACCAATTCTAAAAACAGATTAAAAAAATACCATTTCTGGGGCCGGGCTGTAGCGCTGGAGGTAAACACCTTACCTCCATGCTATCTCCCGGGTCCCAATCCTATGTTTCTTAAAAAGAATTACTTTGATTTCTTCTATATTACATTGAGAAAGGCTCATATCAATGCCTTTTTCTTTAGATTGCATTATTCTGGATATAGATGAATTTCAGGTTTGATCTTTGGTGGGGGCAACACTGGTATTGTTAACAGCTTACTCCTGATTCTGCACTCAGGATCACTCCTGGTGGGATTTTGGGTGCCATATGTGATATTGACGATTGAATCTGGGTTGACCAATGCAAAGCAACCATGCTACTCACTGCACTATCCCTCTAGCCTCTGGACTTGAGGTTTGCAAAAGTAGTTTATCCTATTCATTCTTAAATACTTTGTAAAAGTACCGGAAAGTATTGATTCAGGGGCCGGAGAGATAGCAAAGTGGTACGGCATTTGTCTTGCGCGTAGCTGATCCTTGGTTTGAATTCTGGCATCCCATATGCTCTCCCATGCCTGCCAGGAGCGATTTCTGAACCTAGAGCCAGGAGTAACCCCTTAGCATCTCTGAGTGTGATGACCCCCTCTAAAGTATTGATTCAGAGCCATGATTGTTATATGTTAACATACATACTGAGAATAATACGAAGTTTAAAATACGGTTTTTTTGGGGTTTTTTTGTTTTGTTTTTGGTTTTTGGGCCACACCCGGTGATGCTCGGGTTACTCTTGGCTATGCGCTCAGAAGTCACTCCTGGCTTGGGGGACCATATGGGATGCCAGGGGATTGAACCAGTTTGTCCTACGTTAGCGCTGGCAAGGCTGGCACCTTACCTCTAGCGCCACCGCACCAGCCCCTCAAAATATGGTCATAACTTGATTATTCTTAGCTTGATTGTATTTTTTTTCTGGAGAATTTTCCCCCCACGTGGTTAAGTAGTTAAGATAAAAACAAATGTGTGGGGCCAGAGAGATTGTACAGCAGAAAAGACACTTGCCTTGCATGTTGCTGACCATTTCATTTCCTGGTGTCCTGTGTGGTTAGTCGACTCCCCAGGTTGCCAGGAAGTGATCCTTGAGTATAATGCCAGTAATAAGCCCTGAATACAGCCAGGTATGGCCCTGACAAGCCCCCAAACCCTGCCAAAGAAAAGCATGTGTATGTATACATGCATCTATTTTTTTTCCATTTTGGTTTTGGAGCCACATCTGGTGACATTCAGGGCTTCTTCCTTGCCTTGAGCTCAGATGTGACTTCTGGCGGCAAGGGGGTACCAAATCAGATGCTGGGACTCAAACCTCCATTGGCTGCATGCAAGGCAAACAACCTACCTGCTTTGGTGCCCCATTTGCATCTATTTGAAAAAGTACAAAATGATACAAAAGAAAAGGGAAAAAAAACTCAATATTTCGTAACCAGTTAGAAATTAGATTCTCTGTGACATAATGGTTTTCTATTTGAAAATTCTCTTTGAAGGAGAAAAAAATGTTTTATTGATTTTTTTTTTTT
>PVKC010040943.1:0-12236 GCA_004027635.1 Crocidura indochinensis | reverse complement strand
TGTGCTATTTATATTTGTTATTTTAGGAAGTTAGGTTCATATATTTTTTCCATTTATTTATAAAACTAATGTTCTTTTATTGTAAAGTTCTACCAGTGACTTAAGTGTCTAGGAGATTGGAGATCACATCTGGAATTGCTCAGGGGTTCCTCCTGACTCTGCACTCAAGAATCACTCCTGATGGTGCTCAGGATTTCCAGGGATCAAGCCCATGTTGGCCACATACAAGACAAGTACCTTATCCACTTTATTATGATTCATATATATATATATATATATGATTAGATGAGTAATGGGTAAATAATAATCTTGCAGTATGTGGCTTCTTTGTATTCTGGCAATTGGTTCTTTTACAGTGCAAAGGATTGTTAATTTATTCTAGTCCTATATTTTTTTGTATTTTTGGGGTTATACCTGGCTGTGCTCAGGAGTTATTCCTGGCTCAGCACTGAGAAATTGCTCTTGGTATGTGGGACCATATGGGATGTGAGATTCAAACCACTGTCCATACTGGATCAGCTGCTTGCAAAGTAAAAGCCCTATCGCTGTGCTATCTCTCTGGCCCCTCTAATCCTATTTGTTTATCTTTGCTTCCACTTGCTTTGTCAATGATGTTTAATTTTTAAAGAAGCTTTTAGCTTCAATGTTTTGGAGAGCTCTGTCTACATTTTCCTCCTATATTCTAAATCAATTCTGATATCAAGATTTTTAATTTATCTTGATTTGACTCTTGTGACATTTTTATTTGACTCTAGAAAGAGGTTTGAATTCATTTTGTATGTAGCTGACCAGTTTCCCCTACATCAGCTGTTGAAAGATTTTTCTTGCTCCACTTCATATTTTTCTTTTATTGAAAATCCACTTACCATATTCCTGAGTATCTCTAATTTCAACACTGTTCCACTGATTTGAAAATTGCCTTTATTCCAGAATCATTCTGTTTTAATGACTACTACTTTGTAGCACAGTTTGAACTTAGGAAAAGTAATGTTTTCCATCTTTTTTTTTTTCCTAAGAATTACTTTTGCTATTCGGGACTATTTTTTATTCCATATAAATTTTTAGTAGTGTTTGATCATTTCTTTGAAAAATTTCATGGATATTCTTATAGGGACTGCATTGAATCTCTATACTGCTTTGGGGAGTATTGCCATTTGAGTGACGTGAATCTCTCATTCATGAGCAGGGAATAATTTTCCATTTCCTTGTGCTTTCTTTGTTTGTTTAAATAGTGATTTAAATAGTTTTCTTTGTACAGTTCTTTCACCTATTTAGTTAAGGGGATTCCTCGATTCTTGATTTTCTAGGCACAATTCTGAATGGGATTATTTTTAATATTTTTATTCTATTTCATTAATTGCATATAGGAAAGTCATAGACTTTTTTTTTTGGCTTTTTTGGGTCACACCCGGCAGTGCTCAGGGGTTACTCCTGGCTCCATGCTCAGAAATTGCTCCTGGCAGGCACGGGGGACCATATGGGGCACCAGGATTTGAACCGATGACCTTTTGCATGAAAGGCAAATGCCTTACCTCCATGCTATCTCCCGGGCCCCAAAAGTCATAGACTTTTATATGTTAATTTTTGTATCCTGCCACTGTCGTTTTAAATCAATTGCTTCTTGGAGCTTTGTAGAGTTTTTTGTGTTTTCCAAGTATAGTATCATGCCATCCAAAAATAGAGCTTGACTTCTTCCTTTTATCTCCGTTCTTTTAATATATTTTTCTTGCTTAATTGCTATGGCAAATACTTCCAGGACAATGCTAAATTGAAATGATGAGAGTTGGCAGGTTTGTCTTGTGCCTGATTTTAGAGGGAGAGCTTTTAGTTTTTCCCTATTGAATGTAATATTTTCTGTGGGCTTTGTGTAAATGGCTTTAACTATGTTGAGGAAAGTTCCTTCAATTCTTATTTTGTTGGGCAACTTTATCATGAGCAGTTCTTGAATCTTTCAAATATCTTCTCAGTGTAGTTTTTGATTTTTCTTTTATTGAACTGGTGTGTTATGGTGATTGACTTGCTTAATCATGCTTGCACCACTGAAATAAATCCCACTTGGTAATGGTGTATGATCTTTTTGATGAGTTTTTGGATTCAACTTGCTAGTATTTATTAATGATATTTGCATCTATATTCATTTCAGATATTGGTTTATAATTCTCTCTTTTGTAGTTTCTAATATGGCTTTTTTGTATCAGGATTATATTAGCTTCAGAAAAGCTGTTTGGGAGTGTTACTGTTTCTTCAATTTACTTAAAAATCCTGTTTAGGAAAGTGAATACTTTCTGATAAATATGTCATTTGATTTTTAAAATATGAACTTCTTTGTCTCTTATAATCCTTTGTAGTCTGAAATCTATGTTGCTTGATACTGAAACGATAATCTCAAACTCTTTGAGGAGGATGTTTTCTTGAAGAATTATCTTCAAATTTTGACTTTGAGCTTATGTTTACTCTAAATGTTTTTCTTGTAGGAAGCAGAATATTGGGTTCAATTTTCTAATCAATCCTTCCACTCTTTGTCTCATAATCAATGCATTTAATCCACTGACAGTGAGAGAAACCATTGTGGAGTTTTGTGTTATCCTTAGGTAAAAGTTTGGCATGTTTGTGGGTTTCACTTTGCCTTAAAGTAGCCCCTTTAGTCTTTCTTGTTTTTATAAACATTTTTATTTATACAATTTTATTACAAACATGACTGCAGTTAAGTTTCAGTCATATAAAGAACATCACTTCACCAGTGCAACATTCCCACTACCAATGCCAAAGTCTTTCTTGTAAAACTGGTTTTAAGTCTCTGAAGTTCTTAGGTTATTGTTTATCCATGACGGTGTGCACACTTCCTTCAAACACTAATGAGAGTCTGGCTGGAAGAGAAATTCTTGGGCTCATTTCATTGAGTTTTTAAAATATCCTACCATTGCCTTTGGGCTCTGTGAGTTTCATTTGATAATTCTTCTGTAATATTAAAAAAGCACTTCTTTTTATGTAATATCCGTCTTTGATCTTGCTGTTTTCAGTATTTTATTTATGTATATATGGTTCTCACCAATCTGATTAGGATGTATATTGGAATATTTTCATTTGAATCTCTTAACTGGTACCCTCTGAGCTTCCTGGATGTGGGTACATTCACTCTTACCCTCTAAAACATATTAGTAATGATATCATTGGTTATTTCTTCTTCATTGAACTTTTCTTCTTGACCCTATGGATTCTGATTTTTCTTATGTTGTTCCTCTTGAATTCACTCCATAATTCACTTGTCATTTATTTTGAAGCCTTTCACATCTTCTAATGTTTTCTTCACCTCTTCTTGGAACTCACTAATTCTATCTTCAGCAGCTGTTACTATGCTGATGAGGCCTTCCACAAGTTTTTCATTTCACATATCAAGTTTTTCATTTCTGTAATTTCTGTTTATGGTTTTCTCATTTTTCTCTCCTATCATCTTGTGTTCTATTGCCTGTTCATTCCATTGTTTTTTGAACTCTTTAAATACCCTAAGTATTTCCATTGAAGTCCTTTTTAGAGAGATTTTATAGGGAGTTATTACTGGTAGAGTCTTCAGAATTACACTCTATACCAACTACTCGGGGTGGGTTCTGTGCTGCTTTTGTAGACTGGAGCTGCATTTTCCTAAATCACATTAAGTTTTATCCCCACAATCCACTTTCCTGGCATCAGGGAAGCCTCTGGGGAAGTTCTATGTTTAAAGTTGGTTTGATGCAACAAATTTGATTGGTGGTGATGGGTTCTTTCCACCTTCCTTTCTCTCCAGGGCCTCAGAATATATTCTTGTCATTACATCAGAATATTACTTCTTCATGAAAACGAAGCTCTAAATTGCATATGGTGACAATGGTTTATTATAGAAGCATGTCATCCTGGTTTTACATGGTGCTCTGCTAGTGGTAATTTAACCCATAAAAATGACTAAAATTAATTTTTGATATTTATATTAAATTAATATTGCTGCAATCTCTATGTTTTAATGATATAAAGTCTCAATAGAAAGATTTTTTTTGCAAGCTTTCTGTTCTTTGTGAATTTTTCTTCCATAAACTTCCTGTTGAAAAGTGATTCTTTAAATACCTTCTTTGCAATCAAGGTAACCAACTTTTGTAAGTAGTCATTCTGGAGGCATCTTTCTTTAATGTCTTGGTAATAGTATATGATTTTATAGTCTTATCACACCAAGCTCCTACTCTACAAGAAGGCTTCATAGCATTAATGTTTAAATGTGAAAACATTTAATATCTGCTTCTGTTGATTATTTTATTTCAGGGGACTTTTTTTCAAAGGTGTTTGGGGTTTTGGCATTACTTTTTTATGATTTTTTTTTTTTTTTGGTTTTTGGGCCACACTCGGTGATGCTCAGGGGTTACTCCTGACTATTCGCTCAGAAGTCGCTCCTGGCAGGCACGGGGGACCATATGGGGAACCTGGGGATCGAGCTGCGGTCCATCCTAGTTTAGCGCAGGCAAGGCAGGCACCTTACCTCCAGCACCACCGCCTGGCCCCTGGCATTACTTTTATTTAGTGAATGAATACGGATTACATTTTGATATTCTTTATTGCTTACATTTTTATGTTCTTTATTGAATCTTCAGAGAAAAAAATCTTCACAAATAATAGTCTCTGTTTTACCATCATCTATCGCTACAAAATTTAACTCTCCATTTTTAGGAAAATACTTTTGAGTAAAACAGGCATAGACTTTTGGCCTGCTTTTCAGCACTCTGATAAATCTGCCTCATTCAGTTAACTACTGCAGCTGCAATCTGAAATGTTGTATACCAGTGCCGGAGAGATAGCACAGTGGTAGGGTGTTTGCTTTGCATGCAGCCTAGCTGGGAGGGACCTGGTTCGATTCCTGGCATCCCATATGACCTGAGACTGCCAGAATCGATTTTTGATAAGCTCTGAATGCTGCCGGGTGTGGCCAGAAACCAATCAATCAATTAATACAAATAAAAGTTTGAAAAAAATGAAATGTTGTATACCTCTTTGTCAAAAATTAGCCCAACAAATCTTATTTTGTGAAATGTATTTCAGTATTAATGTTTACTTCCTTAATTTTGTTAATAATATTATTCTCCGAAAAGAAAATAATTAGGGTTGGAACCATAGAACAGTGGCTAGAGTATTTGCCTTGCATGTGACCAAACCAGGCTCAATCTCTAACATTCCATACAGGCTCCTGTGCACTGCCAGGGTTGATTCCTGAGCATAGAGCCAGGAGTAACCCTTGTTCATTGTTAGGTGTGGCTGTCCAAAAGAAAGAAAAAAAAAGTGACATAATTATAACTTTCTACATCACAAAAAATAAATGTCTAAATTGTCTGACTTTCCTGTACCGTTTATACTCAAGTTTAAGCCGAGTTTTTTCTGGCACAGAATTTTTGCCAAAAAATGAATTTGGCTTATACTAGGGTCATATAGGTTATTTGATATGGTGCTCGTGCCATCTGCTGGAGAAGCCGGTGCTTCAGCTCAGTCCACAAGTCTCAGCTGAACTGAAGCGGTAGGTGGCTAAACTAAAATGTGTGTCACTGATCTATTTAACCCACAATATTCTGCACTTTATATGAGAACGACAGCAATGATGATGATATCTGCGAACTCAGTGGTGAGGACAATGTCTATGCTGATACCTTCACATCAGAACCAGCTGAAGTTCTGTTTGGACATACAGATGATGATGATGATGATGATGATGATGATGATGATGATGATAAATCCGGTGTTGAAGGATTTTAAGCTTCGTGATTTAGCTTGATTACCTGTTAAGCTATGGTTTTCTGCACCTTGCTTAAATTTTTACAGTTATTGTTGCTAGTTTACAGTTTTTCTTTAACAATAAATATTGAAAAAAATTAACCTACTGATTTCTCAATTATTGCAATTGTAAGTATTGTAATTGTTTTGGGTATATATTTTTATTGTTGAAATTTACCAATGGCTGCTGCATTTTTCACCTTGAGTTATACCTGAGACACTAAGTTTTCCCAGTTTTTAGGGTAAAATTGAGTGGTCGGCTTATACTCAGGCCAGTTTATATTCGAGTATATAGGCACTTTAGAGTTCCAATGAGGATGTAATCTGAAAATACATCACACAATCATACTGTTACTGGTTTTTTTTGGGGGGGTCATACCCAGCAGCGCTCAGGGACTATTCCTGGCTCTATGCTCAGAAATCACCCCTGGCAGGCTCAGGGGACCATATGGGATGCCAGGATTTGAACCACCATCCTTCTGCATGCAAGGAAGGCAAATGCCTTACTTCCATGCTATTGCTCCAGCCCCCATACTGTTACTGTTATTGTCATATTATTACTGCTCATAACTGTGCAGCTTGGATCATATATTACCAGGAGTGTGCGACAATGTCCAAGTTGATAAATGCCCTCTTCAGTGATACAAGTCCTTTTCTTGAAAGCCGCAACCTGTCAAACTGGTATAAAAGTTGTCCAAGTTTCACACATCTCAACAATGAGGAACAGTTTCTAGAACAACGGGGGTCTGGCCAGCACACTATACAAGATTTGGAGTCTAAAGATATTTGATTTCTGAACCAAATAGTATTATGTACAATCTGCAGCTATCAGCTATTTTTGAAACCTCATTTGCAATCTCTCCTCTAGGATGGTGATGATAAGGTCAAACTCCATGGGATGTTGTAAAGATGAAATCATGCATGCACAACTTTGCTCCTGAAGCAACTCTTTACTGAACTCTGTTGTGTGGCAGAAACTGTTTTAGGATCTGGTGTTGCATCAGTAAATAAAACAAATGGCCCTGAGAAATAGACGGTCAATAATGACAATAGCAGTAATAGCAAGACAAATACGTAAAGTATAAGGTATGCTAAAAGTTGATACATTTCATAGAAGAAAAATGTACATGTTATGGTAAATGGAATCAAGAGTGTCAAGAGGTAAGGGTTAGAGTGCAGTTTTAAGAGTTCAAGCAAAGACAAAAGTATATGGGGCCGGAGAGATAGCATGGAGGTACAACGTTTGCCTTGGATGCACAAGGTCATTGGTTAGAATCCCAGTATCCCACATGGTCCCTCGAGCCTGCTAGAAGTTATTTCAGAGCATGGAGCCAGGAGTAACCCCTAAGCACTGCCAGGTGTGACCCCTAAAAAACAAAAACAAAACAAACAAAAAGAAAACAGTCATATGACCAGCACAGAACTTAGTATTTAGTGAATGGCAACTGCGGCATAATTAGTTCATGTCAGTGTACATCTTCAGCAAATTGAAATACTTTTGTGCTGGGGAATATTCTTGTTGCAAAAGAGTAAACACACAGGTGTGAAAAGCATAGACAGAAACACACTCACACACTCACATGGCATAGTTTACAATGCTATTAATGTTTTCTCATGCACATAATTACATCACACCCATCACCACTGTATCCTCTCTCTCCCTAAGGACTACATGCCATAGAAATTTTATCTGGATTCAGCCAGAAATATTTTCTATTTGCATTTATAGTCATTTGGGGATCCAGATAAAATGAAATTAGACTATTTGGGGGGTATAATAGAGTGAATATAATAGAATAAATTGAACAGGTACAAATGTTTTTGTTTATTTATCTAATACCGAGGATCTGTGAAAGGCGAGGACAAGTGTCTGATTCTATTCCAGTTCTCTGTGTCTAATGGAATTGTCTTTTCTCTTACTTTTTTGAAGTGTCACTATGTATGTCTTTTGATCCTGCAAAGTGTATTACATTTGGCAGAAATCATGGATGAAACTGTATCAGAGAGGTGAAAACTTGTCATTGACTAACCTTCACAGTTGATGTTTCTTGAAGATTCAACTACCTTCACTACCTTCTCAAGAATAAATCACACCTCCAAATTTGTGAACACAACATGATTAAGATATTCATTTAAAAATACAGATTAGATGTTAGAGGGAAAAACTGGTCATTTTAGAGTAATGGGGTTGTTGATATTTTCCAGTTATCTACCATCAGTATGTTTTTCTAAATAATAAGAAACAGCCTAAAATGTTATTTTGTTGCAGTTAAAGAAAGAAAATAACCTACTCTTACTTAGATTAGGAAAGGCTTTTTCTTTTATGATTTTATTTTCATCATGGAGGAGACAGAAGAAGAGAATTTATTGGTTTCAGATTGTTTTGAAAATTTCTCTTTGAGATATTTTCTCTATATTCTCTGAAAAGCTCTGTGAATTTACAACACAGACTGCTTTGCTATTTTATTATTAGACTATCTTCCTGTAAACTTGGCCAGAAATCAGAGACCCATCCAGATAAGAATCTCTACAACATGCATTTCAGAGCAACTCAGAAGCTGCTTTGTTTTAACACTCAAAGAAAGCTTTTGTATTTTCAATTTCAAGGGCTTTGCAGTAAACCAGAAAACTATATAGAACGCATGAAGGGTCATATGTTGTACAGAAAGGTCATATGTTGGTTTGAGCTAGTTTCAGTGGCGAAAACGGGGAATCACTGTTGAAAAGCAAGTGTTAAAACAGTGAACTGGATGACCAAAAAACACAAAAACAACCAACATGGGAAGATAAATAAACAAAACCTAACACAGTGAGCTGACAACTGTCAGTTCATTAGATCCCTCTATGGGACCAACTCCTATTCTTTTCCATTTTACTTTATCTATAGATACAACTCTTCATGGCTGAGCAGGTGCCGATGGGCTTTGTTCCAATAGCACCCACACTTATCAGAGCAAAACCTTTTTATCAGATGCCTTACACACAAAGCACTTTATTATCTTAATATAATTTTTATTTTCATCATAGTGGCTTACATATCATTCACAGTAATATTCCAGGTACATATTAACATTGAATCAGGGGAATTCCCATCACCGAACTGTCCTCCCTCCACCTTCCGTTCCCATCCTGCCTCCCATATCCTACACCCTCACCCCAGGGAGTGCTAGAATGAGTGGTCCCCTCTGTGTCTAGTTTGATTCTTAGTGATCTTATAACTGTTTGGTCTTGGTACCTCCATTACTTCCCCCTCTAATTGGGAGGTTGGATTAGATAGTTCAAGTTATGTGGTTTTATTTGAGGAAGAGATAAGTAATAAAATGGGGTAAAAATCAACTACACCGACAGAGGGCAGAGTCCTTCTAGAGGCTCTCATCCTCGGTTTGAGAGATGAAGGGGAAAAAAGAAGGTGAAACACCACAACCATTGAAAAAGAAGTATCAAATAAGATATCCAGTGAGCACTGCAGCAATATAGATATGCACCACATATTTGCCATGGTCTTGAGATAAAAAAACATGACAGAGTGTAGAAAGGAAGAAGAGAAAAGAAGAAAAAGTAAATATATAAATAAAAGTGGGCATCTGCTTCAATATCCACCCCAAAACAAAGAAATTGACAAAAACTAGATAAAAGAAAAAAGAAAAAAAGATTTTTTAAATTTTTTTTTGCTTTTTGTCTCTTTCTTTTTTTTCCCTCCTGCATAGGCACAGAAAATATTGGGGTCATTTAAAAAGGGAATCCCCTTGGCCTAAGATATACAGGGTTTCTCCACCCTTGGAATATATTGTCATGGGGTTATCTATAGACTCCTTTCAAGTTCATTTACTCTCCCCTTGGTGCTTTACACAAAGTTCTTTATATGAAGAGAAAGTACCAGCATAGGAGACAAAATTTCTTCCAATTTCCAGTTCTATGTTGACCATTTAAGTCCTTGTAGAGTTAGAACTAAATGCTTCAAACACTTGATTTATGCTTTATGTTGATGGCCATTTTCAAAAGTAGCAGCATCTATCTTTATGTGAAGTTTCGTCCAAATAGATAAGGCTCATAGTTAGCCAAATTAGATTCTGATTTAGTGATATATACATATCATATATAAATATACATGTATATTTATTAAATAAGATGTTAGGCTCTGGGGTCGGAGTGGTAGCATAAGTGTTAAGGCATCTGCCTTGCATGCCCTAACCTAAGACGGACAGTGGTTTGATCCCCCAGCATCCCATATGGTCCCCCAAGCCAAGAGCGATTTATGAGCACATAGCCAGGAGTAACCCTTGAGCATCACCGGGTGTGGCCCCAAAATAAAAAAAAGATGCTAGGTTCTGATGACAGACTTAAAAAAAGTGACATAAAAGAATATTTTCCTTGGGCCAGAGCGATAGCACAGCGGTAGGGCATTTGCTTTGCACGCGGCTGACCCAGAATGGACCTGAGTTCGATCCCTGTGGCTGACTCAGGACAGACCTGAGTTCGATCCCTGATGTCCCATATGGTCCTCCAAGCCAGGAGCGATTTCTGAGTACATAGCCAGGGGTAACACCTGAGCATCACTGGGTGTGCCCCCCCCCCAACAAAACAAAAGAATATTTTCCTTGTTTCTGCTTCAGGAAACTACAATTCTCTTCATTCTCTCTTTAAAAAATTCAGAATTTGGGGCCGATAAGGTGGCACTAGCCAAGAAAGGACCGCGGTTCGATCCCCCAGCATCCCTCCCATATGGTCCTCTCAAGCCAGGGGCAATTTCTGAGCACTTAGCCAGGAGTAACCCCTGAGCATCAAACGGGTGTGGCCCAAAAAAACAAAATAAATATCAGAAATTAGGGCCTGAGCAGTGGCGCAAGTGGTAGGTGTCTGCCTCGCACGCAATAAACTAGAATTAACTGTTGTTTGATCCCCCGGCATCCCATATGGTCCCCCAAGCCAGGAGCGATTTTTGAGAGCACAGCCAGGAGTAACCCCTGAGCGTCACCAGGTGTGGCCCACAAATAAACAAAAAATTCAGATATTTATGATCATCAGCAGTTTTGAATAGGTTAGGGGAAAAAAGAATCAGTTTCACAGGAATTTAAAATGCATCAGATGAAAACAACACTTTACTTCATTACATTTAGATCTTTTCTCCTCTCATTACCTTTCATTTTCTCCTCTGCTAAATGTTGTTGACTGTTTTCTTTTGGGTTTAGATGTTAGGTTGATATTTACAACCATGTTTGGGCACACTACTTGCCCTGACCAAATCTTGCTTGCTTATTTAATTCTTAGCCTCAGTATTTTCTCTCATCCTTAATTCTTTGTCTATGCTTGACAGTGCTCAGTGGCTGTTTTTGGTTCTTGATCAGGCGTGAGTGCTTAGTGGACCACTTGTGGTGCTGAGGACTCAAACTAGTGTCTCTTGGTAGCCATCCTCATGCACAGAGCATTTGGCTTACCTCCTCTCCTCTCTCTTTCCCTCTTTGGGAGCAATTTCAATACATAGCTCATGTTGCTAAGGTCTATATTTACACAGTCGTAAAGCCCTACATGCATGTCTTTACTTTGCTATAACTAGACCAGACTCTGCTTTCATATTCTACAATATTTTAAAGCTCCATAGTTTGAACCCAAAGCAGAAAGAAGCAGCCCTAATTCAACAGATGAATGTGGATAATAGTGGAGAATACCATAAGTATTGATTAGTGGAGCCAAGAGTTGAACCCAGGGTCCTGACTTTAATAAGACTAGCAAAAAAATTAAAATGGTTGTTTGAGGACTGTAATAATTTTTGGGGGGGGCACACCCGGTGACGCTCAGGGGTTACTCCTGGCTATTCGCTCAGAAGTCGCTCCTGGCAGGCACGGGGGACCATATGGGGAACCGGGGGATCGAACCGCGTCCGTCCTAGGTTAGCGCAGGCACCTTGTCTCCAGCGCCAGCGCCCGGAGGCCTGTAATAATTAATGTTACCTACAATTCTCATTCTAACACCCAGTTTATTTGTTCTATTCCATTCAGTAGGCATTGGAGTTTGGGCTCTTCCTCAGGAAAAGAGAAAAATGCCTTGAGACTGGACATATATCACTCATTTTTTCCTCTAATGGTATGCAGAACCAAACTCTGCCCAGTAAGTCCCCTAATAATCACTGAATTGACTTTATTTCATGATCAATTTGAAGAAACAAATTTACATTGAAAAATTATAGCCCCATTTCATTTTAAAGGTAGTAGCTGTTTATATAACATAGGAAAGAGGGAACTTGCAAATAAAGCCTTCGTGAAGTGCCTCAAAAAAACCTCAGAGGAACCTTTCACCACTCAGAAAAGATTGATGTCATAATACTTTTACTAGAGGGAAATAAAATAAATATTCATTTTGTGTTCAGTCACTTAAAAACACAAAGCTGCTACTATGTCAATTCAGCACTGTGTATGTGTGTGTGTGTAGCGTGTGTGTGTGTGTGTGTGTGTGTGTGT
>PVKC010040942.1:0-12244 GCA_004027635.1 Crocidura indochinensis | reverse complement strand
CTCCAAAAATCAAGCAGGATAGGAAGCTGGAGGCAAATGTTGATACTCTATGAGAAGTGGCTAAATAGTGTTATGAAGGATAAATTGGGAGTGTCAGGGGGAATAATCCGTGTAGCTGGTATAGGGAAACAGAAAATTTCTAGAATTTATGGAATTTTTCTATTAAACTCTATTTTACCATGTTATACTATCCGATTTTACAGCATTATATCATGGGCCTCATTTTAATTATTTAAGGACCCAATTTTAATTAATTGATCTTTTAATCAATAGAATTCAAGAAAATCATATGAATATGTTTATGCAAATGCTCAGAGATATGATGAATACAATAACTTAACATAAGATGAGATAGGTCTCATCCTTTGTATACCGAAATAAGAAGTGAGAAGGTGCTAATGAATTAGATCTTTCAAAATATTTTTAATGATATTATCAAAAAAAAGGTGACTAGTGTAGAGTGTTAAGGGGCGAAAGATCACTGACAAGTTATTATTTGGGAGATTCAGACCTAAGTCTATTATTAATGTTTGAAGCAATAGACACTTTGGGGGTCACTTCAACAGAGGTGGGATGTGCAGGAAAATTAAACTGGTCAACAGATTGTATAAATTCAGGTGAGAAATGAGTTTCTCTCTCAAGGATTTACTTATTTATTTTCTTGTAATTTTTAAAATTTAGTTAAAGAACCATGATACACAAAGTTACAAATAGTTGAATTTTAGGCATATAATATTTCAAGAGCAATACTACCATCAGTGTCAACTCTCATCATTAATGTACCCATACTCCATCATCTTCCACATCTTTTACATTCACTCTCACCCTGCCTGCCACCTTGATCAGCACATTATTAAGTTTGGTGGTTGCAACTAGCATCTTATGCTTTCAATGTTGCCGAGTCTGTGCTTTGAGTTTATGACTACACCACTCTCCCAAACACCAGTATAATGGAAGCCCTGACTCCTGTTCCCTCTTTACTTCCCTTTTTTAACTTTTTCCTTGATTTATTTCATTCTCTGTTCTTCCTCTCTCTAAGCTCTACAGTTAAGGGTAGGTAATCTAGGCATCTCCCTTTGCTACATGGGTGGATAAACAAAATGAGGGTCAAGCCTATTTTTGGAAGGAAGATAAAGGGGAAATTATGAAATGTTATGAAAGAAATTAATAACAGTTGGATAAAGGGAACAAAGATTATATATATAATCTTTGTTTTATATATATATATATATAATCTTTGTTCCCTTTATCCCCAGAGCATATATATATATATGATCTGGGATAGAAACCCATCACCATAGACACACCCTCCCTGATCTTGACTTCTTCTCAGTGTCTAGCTTCTCCTAACCTCTCTACATCTCCTTTCCTGTTCAGACCAGATTCCAATCTTTAGGAAATTTAGCCATGAGCAATCCATTGTAAATGTAAGATCCTCCCATGAAAATATTGATGATAAAGGGGTTTCATGAGATCTAAGGGTAGAAATGCTAGCTCGTAACTGGCAAAATTAAGGCAGCTCAATAGTCAATTCACTCCAAATAGTTTTCTCCCTGCTATTCTAGTAATAAAACATATTCCTGTTGTACAAACATGGAGCTGATTTGTTGCATACTGAAAACACAGTACAGGCATGAGTATTTTAAATTAATACACACAACAATACCAAATAAGAATATTTATATTACAGACAAAAATAAAATGTACAAGATATGTCATTCACACATGGCTATTGCAATTGGCATCCAGCAGAAGGTGGGGCACACAGTGCAAATATTCAGCTCAGCAAATAAAACTTTATTGGCCCAGAATGGGAAGGGAGTTTAGGAGCAAATTAACATTGTTTCCCCAGTAGTCCCTTTTATCTCAATCTATGTGTTTGGACAGTTCTAAACACTCTAACCCAAGAGTGGGTTATGAGGGATACAACGTGGACAAACTCTGCCTTGGCCCTGAGGTTTCCTTATGTAGTAATCATAAACTTTTGGGTGGGATTTTAACAATCTGATCTCTTATCTGATCAATCTTCTCATTCTGACATGAAAAAAGGAAAACCATGTCTATGTTCAGGACATATAAAAAGCTAGAGATTCTGGGCATAGACAAAGATAAAGCAAGCAGGGAGAAACTGCCCACAAAGAATTCATGTTCCTTTAGGCATTATGATGGGAGTTCCTTAGCTTCACCTTTGCCCCCAACAAGGAGGGTAGAATGGGGTTAAAGCTCTAGATTCCAGCCTGAAGGTCCATAATAGATCATCATACAAAGCAGTGCCAGCTTCACTTTTCTATCCCCACTTTGTCCTCTCTGCCAGTTGATAAACTCCTCCTTAAATTTGGTAACTGCAAAAACTGCAAATTCACTTGTCCAATTCTGGACCTCAGGTAGCAGGGCAGGGGAATCGATCTCTTCTTCTTCCCTGAAATAAGAAGGCTTCTTGGTAGCTTGGGGGCCTGCTGGGCCTTTCGTGAACAATTTAATGAACAGACTGATGTGCTGGTACAAGTGGAGATTTTTGGATTGAGGTGGCACCTTGTATTCCTGGGCATGATGTTCTAGACCTCCACAGTTTTAGCACCTGAGGCACAAAGATGTCTACCAGAAGGTTAAGTTTATATTATATTAAACTTATATATAAATATATTCCTTGGCCCTTGCACAGAAGGTCCTGGACAAGAAGCCAAACACCATATATATGCACGTGAATCACTTACAGATGCCAGCATCATGCAGTAGCTGTGGTTCTTCAAAACCAGGGCTATGTCCTCCTGTCCCTCCTCTGTGCCTTGACACAGTCACCTGCAAACTGTTGATTTGACACAGAGCTAAAGATTGGTGGTAGCTGCTGGCCCCAGAGAAGTACAACCATTTTAATCTCATGATAATTTTTAGATCTCTGATTAGTTGCAGATGCTTTGTTTCTCAAATTTTATTTTATTTTCACTTTGGGACCACAAATGGGGGTGCTCAGGGATTACTTCTAGTTCTGTTCCCAGGACTCACTCCTGTGATGTTCTCAATATGTATCTGAGCTGTAAAGTCAAAGGACCTCCTCTCATTCTATTCAGCACTTAAAATACCTTTGAACACCAGGTGTTCAAAATTACGAGAATTGACAGACAAAAAGCTAATTCTAGATAACTTATCAAATTCTATTTTATATTTTCACATAAGGACAGTAATATTTTAATTTCCTTATAGTTTGTTCACCATTCTCTTTCACTACAACACAATGTACAAAAATAAAGAGTTACTTACACAGTTATAGTTATTACATAGGCATAATTTAATTGAGTTAGACTGAGCAAGCTCATAGAGTTAGGAGATGGCAGGTAGTGTACCAGGCTAGGTTTATCCTAAAAGGACCAGCTAGTGTCAAAATCCAAGACAAAAATCTTTAAATGATACGACTGGCGAAATAGGTTTCCTTGGCTAAAACAGAGTTCAGGATATGTAACATCTGTCCAAACAAGGCAGAGACAGGTGACTTCTGGTGACATAAATAGGAACATATCTATGTTTTGAAGAGACTTCAGTAATAAATCATGTACATGTTAGGAAGGAAGGTAGGAGCCAGGCTATGGAGCCTAGGATGAAGAAGGATAAATTAGGAGACCAGAGGGCTGAGACTGTTGAAAACAGAGGCCAGGCAACTTGTTAAAAATAATGGGATTAAGAAGCCAGAGAGACCATTTACTTCTGCGAATTATATTTATTTAAATATGCTGCTATTAAAGCCATTTAATACATCAAAACATAGAATTATTAATATATATTATATTTTGGTCCTAGTGATTCTCTTGTTAATGAGAACTTTTTACTCTTGATTATGGGAAGTCTGGGCCTTACAGAGAAGAAAATGTTCCCTGGAAAAACAAAAACAAAAAAAAGAAGGGAATCCCACTTAAGGAAAATTGAAGTCATTCCCAAATATATTCAAATCATACTTGAAAAAGAGGAATAGAATTGAGGGGATAAATTGTAACAGCATAAGCCTTTGCTAATAAAAGATTAAAAAGTATGTGGTTTAGCATCTTTTAATTATTTTTTTCTAACATCTTGAATATACAATGCTTGAAATCTCTGGTTGGATCAACATTATTTTGCTCAGAGGTTTGTGGACTTTGCATACTGATTCTTTCCTGTTTCCAAGTACATTTGCTTTTAGGCTATTTTTATTCACTTTAAAGGAATTTTAATAACTTTCTGTTGACAGCATGGACAGCTGGTCTTGAGAATTAAAGAAAATTCACTTGCTGACTGAGGAAGGAAGTGACATCAATGAGCTTCTTAAGTCAGCCCAGAGGGGGAAATTGGCTAGTGAGGAAGTAGCCTTCCATTGCACTGTATTTATCGAGTGATGCCTTGAGATGCAAATTGCTATATCAATCAAACCTATGGTGTCTACCTTCAACCAACTTAGTGGAAACTGAAGGAACAATGCCCCGAAACATTGCAGGAAAAAGGATGAGGTGTGAAGGAAGCTAGCAGCTTCAGTAAATTTACTGAAGCCCAGGATCCCCTCTCTCAATGCTGATACTTTATTCCCTGCCAACCCTCAGTTTCTTTGTCTAGAAAATAAGTTTGATGGCAAGTGATGGTTAATTCTGTCTGTTTCTGTGACAGATACCTAATAAGACCATGTTCTAATATATAGAGTGTCTCATCCTAAAGCACATTGTCAATTGTTTTTCGTCCTTCCACTGAGTGCTACCTAGAAACTAAGATCTCTTGGTGTCATAGGGATTACTACTTTCATCTATTGAATTTTCAGAAATATAAATCTATTGCAGAAAAAAATCCAGCACCAAGCTTGAAATTAAAATAATAAATAGAACAGCAATAACAATCATCACTGTCATAATCATCAGTGATAATTCTTTATGATAATTTGAATTTCCCTCTGAAGCTGCAGTTTTGCATTTCTCAAAGATAACTGTGCTGCAACTGTTTGAAGTGTAGAAATGAGATTGTGGATGAAGCATGCACCGTGTGTATTATATACATATGCTTCTGTGCAAAAGAGAGGCAGACAAGTTCTTTAATTCATGTTTTTTGATTATGGACTAAAATATCATTGCTGGCTATTTATTGCTTAACTCACTTTAAAGTGTGTTTAAAGTGGCTACAGTGATGGCTGAAATGTTTTTAGTTTGAGCTGACAATTCAAAATCTGAGAAATTTGATTCAACCTAAGAATTAAATTTTGACTTTTTCTTATTCACTTGTATATTCAATGAAAATAGTTGAACTTAAACATCTAATATGAATCACTAGAAATATTGGTTAAGAAAAAACAAAACTGCGAACTAGCCTAACAATGAGAATGTATGAGGGAAATAGAAAACCTTGGGAGCCGGGAGGTGGCGCAGGAGGTAAGATTCGATCCCCCGGTTCCCATATGGTCCCCCGTGCCTGCCAGGAGCGACTTCTGAGCGCATAGCCAGGAGTAACCCCTGAGCGTCACTGGGTGTGGCCCAAAAAACAAACAAACAAACAAACAGAAAAAACAAAAACAAAACAAAAAGAAAACCTGTCTAGATTACAGGTGGGGGCGGGGTGGGGCGGAGGGATATTTGGGACATTAGTGGTGGGAATGTCGCACTGGTGATGGGGGGTGTCCTCTTATATGACTAAAACTCAATTACAATCATGTTTGTAACCAAAGTGTTTAAATAAAAGATATTATTAAAAAAAAAGGAAAGACAAAACATAAATAAGCTCTTATCAGTCATTGTCTTTAAGTTAACTAATTTTTAAATTTTCCGCAAGCCTAGAGATACTTTGATTTAGAAAAACTTATTTATTTTATCCGTTAGCAATATTTTAAAAAGTATCTACTCTGGGGGCCAGAGAGATAGCATGGAGGTAGAACGTTTGCCTTGCATGCAGGAGGTCGGTGGTTCAAATTCTAGCATCCCATATGGTCCCCTGAGCCTGTCAGGAGCGATTTCTGAGCGTAGAACCAGGAGGAACCCCTGAGTGCTGCCGGGTGTGACCCCAAAACAAAAACAAACAAACAAACAAACAAAAAAGTATCTGCTCTGGACAAGTAGTTAGGTATGTTGAGGAACATAGTAAGAAAGGAAAGGAAACTGTATGAGCTAAAAAAAAAATAATGACATACAAACAAGAATGGAAATTAGTGAATTGCTTAGATTAAAAGACATTTCGGTCTTCTTAAGGTAGAAATGTAAACAGAGTTCTTTTCAAACCTCTCAAAGCTTGATATTGCCATTCTCATCATACTATCACTCCCCTATTTTTCACATAGTCTTTAGTGTCATAACAGAGGATGAGTAAATTTCACTATAGTTATTTCAGTTCTTTGGCCATAAAAAGAATGAAGGAACTTGAATATTTTTTTTTATAAAATTGGGAGAACTTAAGAAGCAAATATGTAATACTTGATAGAGAGATTTGAGGGAGTCTTCCTACAGGAGGAAGTATTTTATCTGGAAAGGAAGCATATTTACAGAACATATCAGAGAAAAAATGTTTCAACTAAAAGGACAGACATGAACCAAAGTAGAAAGTAAACTGGGAAGGTACAGGGGTAGTAAGAAGTACTGCTTGACTACAGTATAGTCTGTGTAATAAAGAGTAGGAATCAGGAAAATGCATGAGATGGATCAGTATCATAGAAAGGCTTGAATACATTAAGGAGAAATTTGGATTATTGTTTTAATATAGACTTTTCTGAGTCATAGAGTGATTAAACTTTTAGGGAAGATTAACTGAACTTATGAACTATGACTTCAGCTTGAAGGATATCGGTTAGATATAGAATACTGTAGCTGAATATAAGACATTCTCAAAGTAGAATGAAGTTAACATTTCAGTTGAGGGCTAGAGCAATGGGACAGAAGAAATAAAAGAAGTTGAAGATGACAAATAACTTGGCTTCTTGGGAGAAACTAAGCCTAATGCGAAGGTGAAAACAAGGAAATAGGGTCAAGTTTAGGAAAATTAGTTTAGTGAATAATGAAAGAGGTAGAATAATGAACCCAGTTTAGCAAATGTTAAGCTTAAAATTCCTGCAGGACATCTAGAAATGAAAGATGAATTCAAGAAAGCGAAAAGTATATAGCAATTTGTAAAACTAGAAAAAGGAGAAAAAAGTCTTCGTTTAAAGTACAGAGGGAAATAATGAAGATTTTAACTTTTGAAAACAGTAAATTTATATTTATATAATTTATCTTTTGAGGAAATGTGATTTTTTAATTTTCCCTATTGCTTTGTTTTAGGGCCACACCCCGTGACGCTCAGGGGTTACTCTTGGCTTTGTGCTCAGAAATCGTTCCTAGATTGGGAGACCATATGGGAGGCCAGGGTTCGAACCGAAGTTATCCTGAGTCAACCTCATGCAAGGTAAATGCCCTACCACTGTGCTATTGCTCTGGCCCCAGGAAATGTAAATTCTATACCAACTGTAGTGTATAAGTAGACACACTATTAAAGATCTCTAGTTTTAGGCTTCTCATTGGTCTTGAAATTGAGCCAAGGCAGATGCTGAGATGAATTCCAATTTGAATTTCCCCTTAAATACATCAAAAAACTAATCTAATTTAGGTAGTGACCAAGTAATCTACAAATTCAACTCAGTTCTGATTCAGACTTAGCATCAGATCCCACTGGCTAAAGGCTTATATAACCCCCAACCTGCCCTCTTCACATACAATACATGCAATACGAAGTCCAGAATATCACTTCTACTTTTGGAAGGTTCATGACCCAGAGTATTACTGATTTGTTTGTGTGACTCACACAGCTCAGAGAAATATTTTATTTCATCACCGGTTTACTGTAAATGTATATCGCTCAGGAACTGCCTGATAAAAGAAAGTATGGGAAAGCACATAGGTAAATAAATATATCCTCTGAGTATTATGAACTCTCCCTGAGTTCATCAATGGGGAAGATCTCCAACAGATTTCTATTCTTTTGAACTTGTATGAAGGCTCTGTTACGTAGAAAAGATAAATTATTAATCATAGTAAAATGATTGAATTAATCTCTGGACCCTCCTCCTGAACCCCATGATCAGGAGATGAGATTGAAAATACTTTACTTTCTATCTGGGCCACTTTGAGTAAATAAATTCTCAGCTTCTTTATAAATAATAACAGGTATATTAAAGAATCATTTTGACAATTCAGTTAGTGAATATATTTAAAGGGCTTAGTATAATACCTGGCTTCAGTAATGACATTGGTATTTATTCTCTTATATTCTAGGATGCCTTGGCTAAGGATAATGTAGCCAGATTGTCTAAAACCTAGATAGCAGGTTAAGAAGAAAATAAATCAAGTTAAGATGATCTGGAATATGCTAGAGAATGAGAAATATTATGTTTCCAAAGTTAAAAGAAGAAATAAAAACTTAGTTGAATTTAAGTGACTAACAAATGGTCAAGAACTTAAGTTTTGTCAGATAATTAATAAATATTAAAATAGTTATAATCAAATTTTTATCTTTAGGTACTTAGTCAAAGGCAGAGATCCAAGTCATGCTCTTGTTCTCCATAATTATACAGCAAAATTGTGTGGGAGAATGAGTCCTACTGCTTCCACTTCACTGAAGAGCTGGGTGAAGGAGCTTCCCCTGAGTACTTGGGAATGGGGACAGGCCTCTCTAGAGAATTCATTCGGATTCTCATGCAAAACATGAATCAAGAAGGTCGAGCCTGATTTCCTATTTACCCTTCCATGCTTCTGAAATAAACTATAATATGGCACCTAACACAAATTCTTTCCTTGATCAAACTTTAGTCAGGCTCTTTTGAGATCTCCTCTCAATAGACATTGACCTTAATCAAGGTCTATTTTATCCTATTTTCTGCCTGCCTACCCCTGACTTATCCTGTTATTTAAACTTACTGGAAGAGAAAGCCCCAGTTTCTTTTTGCCAGCTGTTATGAGTAGCACTATTTTAGCTGGCCCTATCTTACATTGTAAACATTCTTGAAAATTCTCAGGGTCAAGAACAATCAGGGCTGGCAGGGATGTGGGGAGAAAGGAACTCTCATTCATTGTTGGTGGGAATGCCATCTAGAGTCCAGCCCTTATGGAAAACAATATGGAGATTCCTCAAAAAACTGGAAATTGAGTTTCATTTGACCCAGCTCCTAGGGATATACCCTAGGAACACAAAAATGAAATACAAAAATCCCTTCCTCATACCTATATTCATTGCAGCACTATTTACAATAGCCAGACTCTGAAAATAACTAAGATGCCCTTCAACAGATGAATGACTAAATAAACTGTGGTACATATACACAATGTAATATTATGCAGCCGTCGGGAGAGATGAAGTCATGAAAGTTTCCTATACATGGATGTACATGGAATCTATTATGCTGAGTGAAATTAGTGAGAGGGAGAAAGAGACACAGAATAGTCTCACTCATCTATGGGTTCTAAGAAAAATTAAAGACATTGAAATAATTCCCAGACATGAGGGCTAGAAGGACAGGGCTCAAGATATGAAGCTCACCACAAAGAGTGGTGAGTGCAGTTAGAGAAATGCATATGCTGAGAACTATCATAACAATGTCAGTGAGTGAGGGATGTAGAAAGCCTGTCTTGAATACAGACGTGGGTGGGGTGGGGCGGGAAGAGATGGGGGCATTGGTAATGGGAAGGTTGCAAGGTGAAGGGGGGTAGTCTTGTTATGACTGAAACCCAACTACAAATTTGTAATCATGGTGTTTAAATAAAGAAATTAGTTAAAAAAGTTATAAAAGCAAGAAAAAAAAAAGAAAAAGAAAGAAAAGAAAATTGCGGGGCTCTTTCTGAGTGTGAACAATTAACTATCTTCCAAGATCATAGATTCTGCACTGAATTTTTAGATTCACAGAAAACTAAGAGATAATAGACAAGATCTAGGAAAACAATAAAATTAATCAAATTTATTAATAAAATTAATGCATTATTAATAAATAATAAATACAATTATTTAATTTAATTTAAATAAATCTAATTTAGATTATCAATTAGATAAACAGAAATCCTCACCTTCTTTGTAACAATCTTGTTACTTGACAAGTACAACAAAGACCCAGTTTTCCTATAAAAATCCTACACAATGAGCTATACTTAACTTAGTCTTAAATTAAGTTCCAGTGTAGTTGTGGCGGTTTCCTCCCTTACTTTTCTATCTTTTACAACTTGAGTCTGAGCATCCTTATTCGTTAATATTTTTATTCTTGAAAACATCAAGGAACCTGGGAACTGTGAATCAGTAGAGATCCATTCCTGCATCATTTACAACAGGCCTCTGCACTTGACACATTATCACTTTTAATATTTCATCAAGGTTTTCATCGCCCATCTTTGACATCTCATTCTGTAGACCTAGTAGATGGACAGTACTGAAAGGGAATTTGGGGGAAGGCAATTCTTGCGGAACTGATCCTCTGCAAAAATTGTGTCAGCACATCCAACATTAGCCTTTAGAAGTAGTAAATTCAGTTGTTTCGTTTTAAAATCAAATAGAGATTTTTGAAATGCGTGCTTTAAAAGTAAAATCAAGCAAAACTTGAAAATTAAAACCTCATTAAATTGTGACAGCAGAATTTTTTTAAGTAGCCAATTTTTAGAGCACAAGAATATATAGGAACAGCAGTGGTCTTTTAAATGACCTTTTTTTTCATAAGTCAACACTTGAGGCTGAAAGGATTGTTAATAGGCTGTAATTATGACCAATCTCCAGGCTTTTGAAACTGATGTAAACATACCTCCAGAGAGTTTGTTTGGATAGTTTATATTAAAGTTCTGTGAAGAGATCAAGTAAAATCCACGGCTTTTTTAGTGGAACCCTATATGATCAGGGGGTCATATGGGCATCTGGCTAGCTGATAGTTTTTGCAGCAGAGGCCACTTATAATTTCTCACTGTCAACTTACCCTAGAGTTCTTTCCATGATTCCAACAGACTGTCTAATGATTTTGATGTTTTTATATTGCTTCCCCTACTTACTTTTTGTGTATATTTTTGATACTTACTACACTTTTTTTTAATGGTTGTTTAGCAGTTGAAAAGCTTTAAGTTTATTTTAATTGTCCCACCCTAACTGGGAGATAGGATATAATACTAATAGAATTAAAATTGCTCACTGTGTGGGGTTTCAGTGCTGGGAAAGGATAGAATAACAAAGTTGAACATGATTATAGTCGTGCCAGAGTGAGTGACTATTTAATCAGATATTTATTTTACATTATTAAAATTGACTAGAGGGAAGTGATTTAATATTCATTTGAATTATAGCTGATTAATTATTTCTTGCTTTTATAAAAAGAGCTAATTTTTCCTTGACTTTAAAGCTCACCATATATTTTTCCAATTTTATTTTATTGAAATCATTGTGATTTACAAAGTCCTTTATAGTTGGATTTCAGACATACAATGAAGTAGCGTCAATCCCACCATCAGTGTTGACCTCCCTACACCAATGTTCCCAGAGTGCATCCTATACCACCCTCCTTAGCCCCCTGGCCTGCCAATATAACAGGCCCATTTTAAGTTTAGATTGTTATAGTTTGGGTCTCTTGATTCTTTTGTTGTTGACTTTGGATTGGATATTTAGTTCTGTCCATTTTTTTTTATCTTTACTAATGCACCCGAGACCACTTGGGCCCTGGCCCCCATCTTTTCTTCCTTCTTAACTTTATAGAAAAAATGCAGAAATATAAGGTAAAACAAAGTAATTTGTGTCCCAAGGTTCTGTGAAAAATGCGGGAGCCCCTCTCTAAAAAATACAAAAGGGTTGCAGTCTTTTTGCAGAGGTGCAGCAAAAGTTGGGAAAAATAGAAAAAAAATTTTGGCCAAAAAAGAGAGTCTCTCTACCTATGAAACATATTTCCATAACTATAACTACAGGCTTTTGTGCATACTAAATTGTCTGAACCCCAAAATACCGTATTTGCCGGCATATAAGAGGACTTTTGAAACAAACAAAAAAAAAGTCAGCTGAAATGGGGTTCGTCTTATAGGCCGAGTATATCCCGAAAAATGTTTCAATATGCTGCTAAACGGAAATTGCCTGAATATTGCCACAAAACGAATTTTCTAACTCGATCCTGCACCAATCACTGCAAGGCTGCTAGGACCGCCTCTCTAACTCAGCCAATCCAAGCAAGCTTTTTATGCATGCAAATTAGACAATGTTTTGGACCCAAATCTATACTGTAAAAAGCCTGCTCAGATTGGCCAGAGTCAGAGGAGGAAGTCTATTACAGTAT
>PVKC010040941.1:0-12239 GCA_004027635.1 Crocidura indochinensis | reverse complement strand
CTTGAACCCTGGATCCCAGACATAGAAATGACACAGTTTTTCACAACTACAGGAAACAAATCCTGTCTGGGACATCCTTAATACTGCTGGAACACCACCAAATGTCAGCTCTAATAGGATATGCTGACAACGAGGAAAATGGGAACAACCTGACCTAAGACAGGGTTATCTTTCCCCACCATAGAACAATAAGACAAATTCAGAAGACTAGTCACCCTTTGGTCCATCCAAAAGCCAAGATTGTGATCTGCAGATTACAGGCTGATAGAACCATGACCAGACTGTATGTATCCTGTAACCAAAAAAAAAAAAAAAAAAAAAACGTAGTCTAGAATTTGAGCTATGGCCTGCACAACAATCATGATCTCCAGCTCCAAAGCTCTGTCTGGGACAATTGCAACAGAATGAGTCTTCTGGAAACACCCTAGGATCAATGCAAAGACCAAAACCACCAACCACAGAAGACGAACTAAAATGACACTGAGGGAGCAGAACTTCTAGAACCACAAAGAAAGACTTCATCACAAGCTCCTCACCTTGACTTGTGTAGATACCAAGATCTTTATATACAGAGGTCTGACTGTATCACCCAGGACGGAGCAAAAGTCTCCCAAACACCACGAAAACACCAAGAGGAGAATAAACAAGCCTGTACGGAGTCTATAGTTAATTCCATTACAATATACTCTAAGTGTGGAGAAAACCTGTATCTCTTAGGCTAAGGGAATTCCTCTTTGAATGACCCCAATTTTTACTGTGCCTGCTCAGGAGGGGAAAAAAAATCACAAAATTATTTTTCTCCCTTTTTTAAATTTTATTTATTTATTTTTATTTATCTATCTAGCTTTTGTCAATTTCTTTGTTTTGGTGTGGTTAATAAAGTTGTTGTCTCCATTACATATATATGAAATATATAATAATATATGTATAGTATATATATTTATATATATTCTTCCTTTCTCTTCTTTCTTTATGTGCTCTGCCAGGTTTCTATCTCAAGATAATGGCTTTTATGTGGTGCTTACCTTTATTGCTGGAAGGCTCACTGGATATTTTATTTTATTTGACACTCCTTTTTGGACTGCTGGAGTGATTCACTGATTTACCCTGCATCTCTCAAACTGAGGATGAAAACCTCTAGAAGGACCCCGCCCATTTTCGATGTATTTGATTTTTACTCCTCTAGAAGGACCCCACCCATTTTCGATGTTTTTGATTTTTACTCCTCTAGAAGGACCCCACCCATTTTTGATGTATTTGATTTTTACTCCAGTGTATTACTTTTCCCTTCTTCAAACAAAACCATGTAACTTGGTCTATCTAGTCCTGACCCCCAGTTACAGGAGGAAATAAGGGAGCTATCAAGACCACACAGGTGTAAGACCACTAAGTAGCAAGATAGGCATAGAGGAGACCATGTACTCTTGCAGGCCTGGGGCTGAGAGAGGTAGATATGGGGAGATAGGATGGGAATGAAGGTGTAGGGAGAACAATTCGGTGAAGGGAATCCCCTGGATATTAAGTTAACATGTACCTTAAATATTATTTTCAACAAGAGCTTTCTTTACATGCAAAAATTAGTGGTGATGGGGGGACAACTTTGGTGATGGGAATTCCCCTGAATCAATATTAATATGTACTTAAAATATCACTGTGAAAGATATGTAACCCACCTTGCTCAAAATAAAAAATATTAAAAAAGAAGTTATTAACATAAAAATAAAAAATAGGAAGGAAAACTAAAAATAAATGGAAGAGAAGGGAAAGAAGGAAGAGTTTAGTAGCAAGTATATTTGTGAAAATTATTGTATCACCAATGAACTCATTAAAGCAATAAGGTTTACATACTAAAAAAAAAAATAAATAACAGAAAAATCTCACCAGTAGAGTAAGCACTTCTGAGACCAGAATCAATGAGCTGAAAGACAAACTGAATAACAATTTTATACAGTAGAAGAGGTTATAAAATAACCTTAAAATAAATGAACAGAAGATAAAGGATGACAAGAGAAATCTGAGATAAATTAACAGAAACAACATATGAATCATTAGAATCCTAGAGACATAAGAAGAAAACTCCCATGAAGAAGCAAGAGTCAAAGACATCATTGCTGAGAAGTTCTCAAGCTGAAGAGTACATGTAACCACATCTTAGATTCCTGAAGATTAGGAGCTAAAAGAGACCTAAATAGAATTACACTGAGCACTTCCTAGTCACAATGTTAAAAACCATAACTATAAAATAACATAGCTATAGAGATAGAATACAATGTTAAAAACCATAGCTATAACATAACATAGCTATAAAGATAGAATAGTGAAAGCAGCAGGAGAAAAGTAGTAAATAAAATACAGAAATACCTTAAGATTTATAGAAAATTTATCACAAGCAAACCTCAAGACCCAAAGGTAGTGGTAGGATATAAAAAAAATCTCAAAGAAATGAGCACTTTATAAAGAATATTTCACCCTGCCTGACTGTCTCTTAGGTTTGAAGAAAGGATACAGAGCTTCATTGATAAACACCTCAGGAAAGTTATAGACTCAATATCCAACCAGACAAGTAGAACAGAATGGTTTATTTTAAGGCAATAAAGCCCCCACAGACACACCAACATTCTACAAATATGTGGCACAAAATATTATGCAGTACTCTCTCACAATAAAAATGGACTAAATGAACCAATAAAGGAACACAAAGTAGCAAAATATATCAAAATACAACCCAATACTGTGCTACCAGCATTAAATACATTTCAATAGAACAAAAAATAATAAAAATCAGTAGTTTGAAGGCACTCTTTGAAGCAAGTAACTCCCTTAAAAGAGTTTTGTTGGCCATACTAATATCATACAAGAAAGACTTGAGGCCTAAAAGTTATAAGTGAAAAAAGGATCATTTCTTAATCATTAAGGATATTACACATCAGGATGAATCATATGTCACATATTCCTAAACATATATCATCCAGTGAGGGGCAAAAAAAATACTTAAAACAATGGCTAATAGATTTGAAGAAAGACAATAACAGAACAGTAGTACTTGGAGATTTCAGCACTGCTCTTTTACCTCTTGTTAGAAGAAGTGATAGGATAAAACTCAATAAGAATATACTGGCTGTGAAAAAAGAAATAAAAGAGTAAGGCATACTAAATATATGGATTTTCATTCAAAACCAAAAAAAAGGAACACAAATTCTACTCCAATGAGCATGGGACATTCTCCAAGAAATATCACATTGAGGGCCACAAAACTTACCTCCCAAAAATCAAAAGGATAGAAATCATATCAACTATATTCTCAACTCACAATGCATTGTTAATTGAACTGATTTATGAACAAAGCTGAAAAATATCTTTGACACCTGAAAATTAAACAGCTTGCTACTTAAAATAAGTGGATCAGAGCACAAAGAAAAGATTCTTTGAAACAAATGAGAATGAAGACATTAATTATTAGAATTTGTATGAATGCAAGAAAAATCTCTAGGTTTGCAAGCATTGATTAGAAAGAAAAAAATGACCTATATAAATAAGTTTACATCACAGCTTACTAATTTGAAGTTGTCAAAATGAGATCAGAGCAGGCAAGAGACATTATTATAGGCCTTTGTAGTAAAAGGCTGATTACATACCTGTTATCTCTGCACTGTTGTCTCTGCCGTTTCTGGTTTATTTATGGTATAATGTATAGTCGAGGCTTGTGTTGTTCCTCTTCCACTTGTTTTGGACACTACTCCCCAGTAAATGTTGACAATTACAGTGTTTGGAGTTTCTACCCTGTTAAATCATCATATTTGTTCATGAAGTATTACACGTATATATAGTGTATATTCTAGATACTACAGAATATTCCTATTCTGTGTTTATCTTTCATCTTCTAGCTTACTTCATTTAACATAATATTTTGTAGATCCATTCATGTTGCTGCAAAGTCTATGATTGTGTCATTTCTATCTGTTATGTAGTATTCCATTGTGTATAAATATGACATCTTCATGATCCAATCATTTGTTGTTTGACATTGAGGTTGGTTCCAAATCTTGGCTATTGTACTGAGTGTTGCGATAAATAGTGGGATGCACACATACTTTGGGATGAATGCCCTTCTGATTTGAGGATATATACCCAGGAGAGCAATTGCTGGGTCATATGACAGCTCAATTCTGAGTTTTCTGAGCATTCTCCAGACTGATTTCCATAGGGGTTGAACCAGGGAACATTCCCACCAGCATTGGATGAGTTTCTTTCATACACATCCCCGCAAACAGTGATTGTTCACATTATTTTTTATGTAAGCCATCCTCACTGGTGTAAGGTGGGCACCTCATTATTGTATTCATTTGGATTTTCCTAATTATGAGTGAAGGTGAGCATGTTTTCATTGTGTCTGTTGGCCATTTTTGGTCTTCCTCAGAGAAGTGTCTATTCATTTCTTTTCCCCATTTTTCTATGGCTTTTTTAAATTGGGGGGGGGGGCTCAGCTTTCTGAGTGCTTTGTATATTCTAGATATCTGCCCTTTATCTGACATGTTGAGGGCAAAAAATTTTCCCATTTCATTAACTGTCTTCTAGTATTACGTAGAGTTTCTTTCGCCATGAAGAAACATTTTAGTTTGATGTAGTCCCATTTGTTTAGGTTTGATGCTAAAGTTCTTGCCATTGGCATTCTATCCTCAGAGACTTTTTTTGATATATAGATCTTGGAGTGTTTTGCCTGTTTTTCCTCAATAAAAAATAGATTCGGGTCTGATTTCAAGGTTCGTAATCCATTTTGAATTGATTTTTGTGTAAGGAGTTAGGTATGGATCTTTTTTCAATTTCTTACTGGTGGTTTTCCAGTTCTACCAACACCATTTGTTCAAGAGACTTTATTTGTTCCATTTCAAGCTCTTTTGTCAAATATTAGTTGACTGTATCTGGGGTGTATAACTAGAAATTCTGTTCTATCCCACTGGTATGAGGCTCTGTCTTTGTTCTAGTACCATGCTATTTCGATCACTATGATTTTATAATGTAACTTTAGGTTAGGTAAAGAGATGCCACCCAGATTCTTGTTTTGTTTTATTAGTATTTATTTGGCTAATCTGGATGAAATCAGATAAATTCTAGATGAAATTTATGATTGATTGTTCTAAGTCTTTAAAAAATGATGTCTGAATATGGATAGGGACTGCATTAAATCTATATAGAGGTTTAGGTAAGATCGTCATTTTGACTATGTTGATTCTACCTACATGGGATGTTCTTCCATTTTCATAGATCCTCTTCAGTTTCTTTCTGAAGTGTTTTGAAGTTTTCATGGTATAGGTCTTTCACTTACCTTGTAAGGTAGATTCCTAGGTACTTGATATTTTTTGATACTATTTTAAATGGGATTGTCTCCTTAATCTCTTTCTCCTCTACTTTGTTGTTTATATAGAGGAATACTACTGTCTTGTATATTGACTTTCTAGCCGGCCACTTTGCTATATTGGTAAATTGTTTCTAGGTGTTTTATTGTAGACTCTTTAAGGTTTTCGATGTACTCATCATATAATCTGCAGTAAGAGATAGTTTGAGTTCCTCTTTCCTATTGAGATTTTTTGATAGAACTTCTAAGATTATATTGAATAAGAGTGGAGAGAGAGGACAACCTTCCTCGTTCCTAACCTTAGTGGAAATGCTTTCAGTTTTTCAACATTAAGGATATATTGGCTATGGGCTTTTCATAGATAGCTGTAACTATCTTGAGGACGGTCCCTTACAGTCTTATTTTGCTGAGTGTTATCAACATGAATGGGTATTAGATTTTCTCAAATGCCTTCTCTGCATCGTTTGATAAAATCATGTGGTTTTTGTATTTCTTATTGTTGATGTAGTATATGATGTTGATTGATTTGTGTATGTTGAACCATCCTTGCATCCCTGTGATGAAACCACTTGGTCATGTGTATAATATTTTTGAAGAAGTGCTGTATTCGGTTTGCTAAGATTTTGTTGAATATTTTTGCATCTGTGTTCATTAGTGAGATTGGACTGTAGATTTCTTTTTTGGCGGTGTCTTTGCCATCTTTGGGAATGAGTGTGATAATAGCCTTATAAAAGAAATTGGAGAGGATTCCTGCCTGTCTTTTCAATGGTTTGAAAGAGCCTGTGTATCAATGGTAGTAATTCTCAGAATGTTTGATAGAATTCACCTGTAAAACCATCCGGACCTGTACTTTTGTTCTTGGGGAGTTTCTTAATTACTGCTTTAATTTTTTCCTTAGTTATTGGCTTAGTTTAGGCTTTCTAAATCCTCCTGTTTCAGTCTTGCAAGGTGATTTTTTCCCCAAGAATCTGTCAATTTTTTCTGGATTCTCTAGACTAAGTCTAGAGACTTATGACTTATGAGTCATTATATTCATAATAAGTCCTCATGATGTATTGTATTTCTTTGGGTTCTGTGGTAATCTCCCCCCTTTTATTTGTGATCCTAGTAATTTGGTGTTTAACTTCTTTTATTTATGTGAGTGTTGCCAGTGATTTGTCTATCTTGTTTATTCTTTCAAGAAGCCAACTCCCAATCTCATTTATTTTCTGTATTGTTTTCTTAGTTTCTATGTTTTTTATTTCTGTTCTGCTTTTTATTATTTCTTGTCTTCTGTTTGTGCTTGTATTCTTTGCTGCTGTTGTTCCAATTCATTAAGGTGACCCTTTAAACTGCTGGTTTTGTCATTTTCCTCTTTCCTGACATAGACCTGTATTGCTATGAGTTTCCCTCTAATTACTGTTTTTGCTGTGTTCCACAGATTTTGACAAGCTATCTCTTCATTATCGTTTGTCTCAAGGAATCTTTATATTTCTTCCTTGTGTTCCTTTTTGATCAAGCTGTTGTTGAGCAGCATGTTGTTTAATCTCCAGGTGTTGGATTTTCTCCATTGCTTCTTCCTATAGTCAATTTTGACCTCTGTTGCATAGTGATCTGATAGGGTGCTTCTAATGATCCTTATGTTTGTGATTTTATGCAAGTTAGATTTATATCCTAAGGCATGGTCTATTCTGGAAAAGATTCCATGTGAACTTGAGAAGAATGCGTATTCTGCTTTCTGGGTGTGGAGGGCCCTATATAAATCTATTAGCCATAGCTCTTCTAATTTTTCTTTTAGGACTCTTATTTCTTTGGTATTTTTCTGTCTGGTGGATCTGTCAAGTGGTGATAATGGAGTATTGAGGTCTACTGCTATTACATTTCCTTTCATATGTTTCTACAGGTTTGTAAGCAATTGCATTACATATTTTGATAGCTCTGAATTTGGTGCATAAATATTAACCAGGAGCTGGAAAGATAGCACAGCAGTGTTTGCCTTGCTAGCAGCCGATCCATGACCTAAGGTGGTTGGTTGGAATCTTGGCATCCCATATGGTCCCCTGTGCCTGCCAGGAGCTATTTCTGAGCAGAAAGCCAGGAGAAATCCCTGAGCACTGCTGGGTGTGGCCCAAAAAACAAAATAAATAAATAAATAAATATTGACCAGGGTACTTTTTGAACTAGTGTTTTCCTGATCAGTAAGTAGTGACCTTCTTTGTCTCTGATCACTTTCTTGAGGTTGAATGCAATTTGGTCTGATGTAAGAATGGCCATCCTTGCATTTTTTTGTTTTCTATTGGCTTGAATGATTGATTTCCATCCTTTTATTCTAAGCCTGTGCCTATCCTGTACTTGTAGGTGTGTTTCTTGCATGCAGCAATAATCCAGCTCTCTATTATGTGTCTTTTAATGGTAGAGTTTAGTTCATTGACATTTAAGGAGATTATTGACAGAGAAGGCTCTGTGCCATTGGATTGTGTAGAGTGGTTGTTGTTACACACTAGGGTTTGGATTGTGTAATTCATCTCTGGGAAGGTCATTCAGCATTAGTTTTGTTTGTGTTAATAATGCAAGTTCGTTATTGTTTGAGAATGTTTTTAGTCTTCCCTCTATTCTGAATGAGAGTTTTGCTGGACTCTAGGTAGTGGACTCTAGGTAGAAAATTTCTTTCATTCAGTAATTTAAGTATGTCATTCCACTCTCTTCTTGCTTGAATTGTTTCAAGTGGGAGATCTGGTTTGATTTTTATGTTCCTTCCTTTGTACTTGAGATTTTTTCTCCCTTATTGATCTCTCTTTGTTTTATGTTTGTTTGTTTTGGGGGGTTTTGTGATTTATTTATTTATTTATTTTGCCTTTTGGATTACTATATCTCTTGGTGCTGGTTTATTAGGGTCTATTTTATTAGTGACTCTTTTCACCTCCTGGATTTGTACCAAAGCCTCTTTCAGAGAGTGGGAAAGTTTTCTGCTATTTTCCTGACCACTTGTTCTTCCTCTTTCCCTATTTCCTCCACTTCTGGTATACATACGATCTGTAGATTATTTCTCTTTTCTTTGTTCATTAAATACTGGACTTTTTACCTAATGCTTTACCTTTTATTTCCTTGTTGGCTTCTTTGTCATTTTTTGTTTGCAGTTTTTCTTCAAATTCTTTTATGCAATTCTCCAACTGTGTGATTCTGCTATTTTGGCTTTCTAAGATGCTTTTTATTTCCTTTAATTCTATTTGTATGGTTTGGTTGGTTTTTTTTTTGGTTCACACCCAGCAGTGCTCGGGGATTACTCCTGGCTCTGCGCTCAGAAATCGCCCCTGGCAGGCACAGGGGACCATATGGGATGGTGGGATTAGAACCACCGACCTTCTGCATGCTAGGCAAACGCCTTAACCTCCATGCTATCTCTCTGGCTTCTATTTGTATGGTATCTCTCATATTCTGTAACAGTTTAAATTGGTTTAAATTGGTTGATGTATCAACTTTAAATTGGTTGATGTATTCATCTGTGGATTTCTTGTATTAGCTGGCTAGTGAAACTTCAATTTCTTTTACCATGGCTTGCATTTGTTTTGCCATGGCTGCTTTTAGGTCCTCATTTGTTGGGTCTGTGCATTTTGGTGGACTTGGAAACTTTTAGTATTTCTCTCAATATCCCTAGTTATTAGTGTCATCCTTAGTTTGCCCAAATTTCTTTGCATTTATTGGTTTGACTTAGACTGCAGTGTTTTAGGTTTCAGCCCTCCTTTGCCAGCTGTGGCATGGGTTCTTTCCCTGGGGTGTGGCTATAGGTGATTATGTTGGCTTAGGTTGCTAAGGGTTGGTCCCTCCCATGTCCTTCAGTTGAGCCTGGGTCAATCACCCTCTTCCTCTACCTGCGAGGCAGTGCAGTTCAGCTCCTACCCACAATGGTGGAGGGCCCAATTATGCCTAGATCACTTGCCCCTCTTCCGTCACCTGAGAGCCAGCACCTATTTGGCCCGGATCCTGTCAGCTCACTCATTCTCCCTGCCCCTTTTCCTCCACCTGGGAGCTAGCGCCTTTCTGGCCCTGGTCTCCTCAGCTCACTCACTCATCCCTCTTTCTCCACCCAGGAGCCAGTGACATTCTGATCCACGTCCCCTCAGCTCACTCACTTGTTCCTCTTCCTCCACCTGGGAGGCAGTGATGTTCCAGTCCAATCTTTCAGTTCTTCAGGAACATTTAGAATCTTATTTTGAGTTCATCAACAAGGTAAAATATTAAAAGAAAGCTTCAGCTGTTTGGTTGCCACTGCCAGAGAATTCCAACTCAACCCAGGGTCCAAAACATATTATTTTCTAATGCACATAGGCATTTTCCAAGATAGATAATATGCTGGGCAACAAGTATCCGTAATATTGAGGGAAAGGAATTGTATAATATAACTTCCTAGAGCATGATATAGTAGATATAGATGAAGAAAAAAAAACAGAAATAGAGAAATAACACTAACACCTGATAATTAAACCAGTCATTTCTGAACAACATCTGAGGCAAAGAGAAAATCAAAGAGGAAATCTGGGATTCCTAGGGTAAAACAAGAATGAGGACATGAGACATCAGAATTTGTTGGCTACAACAAAATCATTAATTGTTATATCTTCACTAACATTAGTCAGGAAATATGTGTTTTCATAAATAATGAGATTATAACTTAATAAATTAGTAGATGATCAATAAAACAAACTGAAAGCAGGAAGGAAGGAAGAAATAAACTTGGAGCAGAAATTCATAAATTGAAAACACAGAGAATAACCTGAAAAGTCAATAAAATCAAGAGTTGGTTCTTTGCATAAACGAACAAATTCAATAAAGCATTAACAATACTAACAAAGAGAGATAATAAAAATTCTAATAAGAATTGAAAAAGGTATGTCAGAAATAGGCACTACAGAAACTCAAACTATTATCAGAGATTAATTTCAGAATTTTTTATGAAACAAAATTAGAGAACCTAGAAGAAATTAAAGTAATTCTTGGTCTCCTATAATCTCCCAAGTTTGAACCAACATTATTTGTAGTACCTGAACAGACCTATCATTATCGATTAAATTGAAATTTTAAGTAAAAAATATTTCTCAGCCTAGCTTGGGGGGTGCTGGGAGGCCTGGCAGGCCTCCAGCCATTCCCCTATTTCCCCCTGGACTCTAGACCTGGCATGAGTGCTAACTTGGCTGGCCTGCTGTGGATTCAGGTGGACTCCATTAGAGGTCTCCAGGCTTCCCCCCTTGCCCTACACTAGGGAGGAGGAGCAAAGGGAGGGGCCGGGCAGTAAGCTGGCTTTTGGTGCCTTGATCCTGGAGGCCAGCTGTACCCAGGTACTGGGGTTAGGGGACACCCTGTGCCGAATGGCACTCTCCCTAGCTTGGGGGGTGCTGGGAGGACTGGCAGGTCTCCAGCCGTTCCCCTATTTCTCCCCTTTTTTTCAGGTCTTCCCTGATTGCCAGCCCATGTGAACTCTGCCGTGGTCCTCTGTCTTTCCACCTTTGTCTCCCTACACTAAGGGGGGGGGGGGAACGCATGGGGTGAAGGGCCGGCCGAAGCAGCACTGGTGTATGTTTTGATTTTCACTGGTATTTTTTTTCCATTGGTCTCCATTTTGAAAAACGCATAGGGGTACCATATATATTCAAAATGAAAATGGGAGGATGGGCTCTCAGGCAGGGAGGAGACCACTTTGCATGGGGGTACCATATATATTCAAAATTAAAATGAGAGTATGGACTCTCAGGCTAGGAAGAGGCCAATTCTTTTTTTCTACTTGTTCACTCTCAGTAGCTTCTTGGCCTCTCCTTCACTATGTAACTGTGTTTGCTAGTATACTAGGTTTCTGATTAGTTCCCATATATAGTGACTATTGAGTCCATTCTCTGAATTTGGATTGTTTATTTTCCCCACTTTTTTATCCCTTTGTTATTTGTTAAATAAAGAAGTTAGTATGTGAACTGTTCGATAGGTATTTTGGTGAAAGAGTCCCTCTCTATCTTTCCTTCCCTTTGTTATTTGTTAAATAAAGAAGTTTGTAGAAGTCTCCCTCCATTTAACATTTATATAAGAACCAAGTCAATTGGATTGTTGGACTTGTTCTAGCATCCCCATAGGTACCAATTTAATTGTGATTTGTTCAATAAGGAATTTTGGTGATAGAGTCCCTCAGTTTAATTCTTATGTTTGAACCAGGCCACGGGGATTGTTGGACTTGTTCTTGCCATCCCCTTATGCACTGATAATGCCAGGTGGCATTATTCTTTGTTTGCATGGGCACATTAAAATGGAAAATGCTATACATACAAATAAGTTCTTATCTAATAAAGATAGGAACACACAAATCTTGTGGTGCAACGGAGCCTTACAATCCTGAACATTGACATGATGACCTGGCACAGGCCTCAGAGTTTTGGGTATTTTCCAGTTAGTCCTGAACCAGGGAAGCCATCAATAAAACATCCAACATTGTTTATGACGTCACCTGGAAGCATTCCTCTACCAGAGAAGACCCTACTGCTGCTCTGACATTGATTTGCTCAAAGGAGTCTTCCCTTAACACTGAGACGACTTAAACAACAACAACAACACCCTGCATACTGGACGGGGCTTTCAGCATTGCCTTTTACTTGCAATTTGAAATTAGATGCTGCTCCGCACCATCCTGACTTCATTGTAGGATATACAAATGCTAGGACCTTCTATACAGAAACGTGAGATCAACAACAGAGACTGTGAAAAATATAACTGTGTGGGCACTACAGACAATGACTGGGATTGGACAAACTAGTTTTCCTGGAGCCTAGAAATGGTCTTATGTCAGGAAACTCCAGGGTTATGGTCTCCTTGTACTTTGGCCAAAGTTTTTCCTTTCCATGAACTCCATACTTTGGTGGGTCCATGCAAA
>PVKC010040940.1:0-12224 GCA_004027635.1 Crocidura indochinensis | reverse complement strand
ACACACAGTGTTTCTCTACAAATAAACAAGGCAGAAGTATAGAGAGTCACAGATGTAGACGCTTGGTCTCACTCTATATGAGGGCCAACAATGATAGGTATCAGCGTGCAGGTGGCAACAAGCATGCAGGACACCCCCCCCCCCACGCACCCCTCTCCATGCCCTCACCAAGCCTCCATCACTGCCTGGGCTGTCTTGGTTTCTCGTCCCTCACGCCGACTCAGGTTCCTCGCTGCCCTGACCACCTCGTCCTTGGTCCGGAAATCTCCCAGGGACCACTCGTGCACGGGTCTTTCCCCATACTGAACCAGGCCCACCTGTGAGTAAGCATGAATCCACAGGAATGGAATGTGTAGGGCAGGGAAGAAGAAGCACTGGCTGGATCAATTCTATTTTCATCTCCTCTTTCCCATTGCTCCCACTGTGTTGCCATCACTCTTTTTTTATTTGTTTGTTTTCTTTTGTTTTGGGGGGCACACCTGGCAGCAGTGCTCAGGAGTTACTCCTGGCTCTGTGCTTAGAAGTCGCTCTTGGCAGGCTCAGGGGATCATATGGGATGCCAGGATTCAAATGGGGGTCCATCCTGTGTTGGCTGTGTGCAAGGCAAATGTCTTACCGCGTTGCTATTGCTCTAGCCCGCCATCCCTCTTTTATGGCCAAGTATTTTAGGGGGCTCCACTGTGCGCCTGGAGCTCTGTACATGTGACCATGCATGCCAGCATTGATTTTTTTGTTTTTGTGAAGACTTCTCAAGTGGTGTTCAGTGGGTCCAGGGCCCACCAACCAATTCTCAGCCAACTGGGCTGAGAATACAAGAACTAAACAGTGGTAGGGCATTTGCCTTGTACGTGGCAGACCTGGGTCGGACCCGGGTTTGATCTTTGGCATCCCATGTGGTCCCCTGATCCTGCCAGGAATGATTTCTGAGTAGAGAACCAGGAGTAATCCCTGAGTGCCACCAGATGTGGCCCCAACCTCTCCCCTCCCCTGTCCCCCCGAAAAAACCCACCTCACACACATGTATGGAGCTGCTCAGGTTCTGCAGTGCTGGGGATACCAGGCTACCCCCAGGTGATAGGGGCCTCTCAAATTACAGCTGGTGACCTTGGGAACTTTGTGTTAAAAGAATTGAACCTGCCGGGTGGTGGCGCTAGAGGTAAGGTGCCTGCCTTGCCTGCACTAGCCTTGGACGGACCACAGTTCGATCCTCGGTGTCCCATATGGTCCCCCAAGCCAGGAATGACTTCTGAGCGCATAGTCAGGGGTAACCCCTGAGCGTCACCGGGTGTGGCCAAAAAACCAAAAAAAAAAGAAAGAATTGAACCTAGGTGGGGTGCACTAGACCTGGCCCTAACTGCTAGCCTGGCTCCTGGCTCCACCCTTGTGTTCTTTTGTTTTGTTTGGGTAGTGAGTAGAGAAATGCCTGGAAGTGCTCAGGGTCTACTACTCCTGGCTAAGGTGGGGTTGGATGGGTACTCCTGGTGGCCTCTGGGGTCTCTGTGTAGCTGGGCATTGAACAGAGCCTCTTATATGCACATACAACCCCAGGAAGTATCTCCCTGACCCCCCTCCCCATAGTGCCTCCTCTTACCTGTATCTGCTCTGGATCAATAAACAGTCTCCCTACCAGTCTCCGGAGGAAGGTTTGGACTTCGGACCAGGGGTAGATGCTGTTGGAGCCGTCCAGGACAATAACCACATCCATGTATGTGGGACAGCCTGGAGGGAGGGGCAGGGTGGTGGGGAAGGAGGCAAAGGGACTAGGCAGAGGAGAACTCCTGGGAGAAGATGCTCAATTCAGACATGGGTTGGGTATTTCTTCAAAGAGTGCCAGTCTGTCTAAGTAGAGGAATAGGTAAATGTATAATTTACCTTTGAAAGAGTAAAGAGGCTGGGGAGAAGTCAAAATGGTAGTACATGAGATTTTCCTGCTGGGGGCTTACTTCAGTAGCCCCAAAGCACTGCCTGGTATGACTCCCAAAACAAAACAAACAAAAGAGGTAGAAGATAGACAGGAGAGGGTTAAGACAGTTGCCTTGCACACAGCCAACTCAAATTTGAGCCTTGGCCCCTGAGCCAGCCAGTAGTGATTCCTAAGTACTGCCAGCTATGTCCCAAAAAACTAAAAAACAAAAACGTATTTTAAAAAATAGAGACAAAATTAGCACTAGATGGAAACACAAGCAGCTTCATGCTATGGGAAAATGAAAGAGACCTCTGTTCAGAAGGTGAGGGTCAAAGATGTTGACAACTGAGTATTGAGGACAGATATGTTTAAGGAGTGACTAGAAGCCTCTGGATGAAACACACTTCAAGCTTTTGTTTGTTTTGTTTTGGGACACATGCACTGGTGCTCAGGGCTTACTATTGGCTTTATGCTCAGAGATCATTCCTGGTGGGTCCAGGGGACCATATGGGATGTGAGAGATTGAATCTAAATCAGCTTCATGCAAGGCAAGAGCCCTACCTGCTGTATTCTCTCTGGTTGCTAGAAAAAAATGTTTTTTGCCACACTGGTGGTGGTCAAGTGTGGCTCTTGTCACTGCTTAGGGATCTCTTGGTGTGGTGGCAAGATCTAATCAGATTTCCACATGAGCCCATCAAACTATGACCTGTCTCCATGAAGCTACTTAAACTAACAGAGATGAAGTATACAAACAGATGACATGGAGAATGATGAATGCTATGACGAAGATTCAATATGTAAAGGACATCATGAGCTCAGTTTTTAAAGTTGCTTAGATTAAAACATAGTTTTCCTTGTGTGTTTTTTCTTTTCTTTTCAGTTTTGGGGCTATGCGCAGAGGCTCTCAGGGTTTACTCCCATATATGCACTCAAGAATCACTCCTGTTGAGGTTTGGGAGCCTTATGGAGAACCGGAAATGAATGGGAGTCAGCTGAATGCAAGGCAAGCACCTTTCCTATTGTCCTATATCTCTGGCCTATATCCCTGGCCCCTAGATCATAGAATCTTGTTGCCCAGAAAGAATTCCCTTTACTCTGGGTGAGGTCTGAGGGGAGAGGGAGTTGGGCCAGTGGCTGTGCTTAGGGGCCACTCCTAACTTTGCACTTATGGCTCATTCTCAGTGCTGCTGGGATTCAAACAGGTTGGTTGTGTGAGGCAAGAGTCTTAACCCCTCTGCTGTGTCTCTTGCCCGGGTACTGGAAAGAGACTTAACATCACACTGCAGGGACTGAGGGGCTTTGTGGGTGAAATAACAGGCAGTGAGGTCATTCATGCAGGTCCCTATCAAGGATCCCCACTGTGGCCTCCTGCCTTCCCTCCCTGCACCCTCTCCCGTAGTCAGGCCCCTTTTTGGCTTACGTTGTGCAGTTGGTGCAAGGCTTCCTTGGGGTCGGAATGAAGCATCAACCTTGGCACAAATCCCAGAACTGAAGACAGAGGAGCCACAGGCACGAGACCAGAGAGGAGCACAGGCCTGCGAAGGGGCAGAGAGAGTCACTTCCAGAAAAGGTTGAGGTGAAAGATACTCTGAGACTCCCACCCTGAAATCTCTGTCCTGGCTATCTAGTGCACCCCTGATTCTCCACACCAGTCTCCATTACCAGACTATCCTTGTTTGTTTGTTTGTTTGTTTGTTTGGGGGCCACACCTAGCAATGCTTAGGCCTCACTCCTACTTACGCTCTCAGGAATCACTCCTGGTGGGGATATGTGTGCCAGGGATTAACCTAGGTTGGCTACATATCCTACGTGCTGTACCAGCTCTCCATTCTCAATTACCATCAGGGTCTTCTTTCAGAGGATCACCATCACCACCACCATCCCCACACTTTTTTAGCTTACCATGAATCCCCCGCCATCATCCATTTCTAGTAGAGACATTCCCAGGTGCATATTCAGAGCCGGACGGGATGAGTTTCCCAAGGGATAGTCACCTGGTTGGAGGGAGTTGGAGAAGAAAAGGCAGAAGAGGAGAAAGAATGAGAATGAAAATCAAGTCAGATATGAGATATCTATGAGGGTGAAGACGCTGGTATGAACTTATATATGCCCCAGGGGCAGAGGAAGGCATTATCTTACCTAAATGAGCCTTGACACACTGGGCATTGTGGGTGCCCCCGACTGGGCAGCGGTAAATGTCTCCCCTTCGGTTGCCTGAAGGTCCGTCCCAGGGAGCACCCACCAGCATCCTGGGATGAGGCCATGAACACAAGCATACTGTGAACAGGACCCTTGACACTGGCTAGAGGAAAAGTGTCAGGGGTGGAAGTGTGGCCCCAGACATTATCACAACTCATCTTTACCCTCAAATGGTCCCAGAACCCTTCAATCTCTTCTTACCATCGCTGTCCACCCCCAATATGCTGTAAGACACTGACTCCAAACTCAGCTTCAGATGGGCCAGGAAACAGGCGTGGGTGACGTGTGTCTAGGTTAAAGGCACAGCATAGACCTGGAAGCGAGAGCAGATGTTTTGGGGGTCATCAGAGAGGGTAGAGAACACCTCGAGGCTCAAGCAGAGAGAATCCCTAAAGGACCAGTTCTCAGTTAACTCTGCTTCTTCCACATCATCATCTGGACTTGGGACTGCAAGAAGATCATCTTCCTGTGTTTCCATCCAGACATCTGGCCAGGGCTCCTTGGCCATGCTAGGCAACAGCTGTATTTCCATTCTCGCCCCTGCAATGTCATTTACAGACACATCTGGAAGGGTCAAGTTTCTCTCTTCCAAATCCTTCCTCCTACACAGCGTCATCTCCCAAAAGAAGGTCACAGGAGGGAGAAGGTTGCTCTGCATTCCCATACTGACCAAAAATTTGACCCCACTTTCCCCTAGAATGGAGAAGAGTACGTCGAGGCTACCTGCCATTCTGCGTCTTCTTCACTTCCTGCACTTCACACATTGTCCAGCTTCCGGGACTCTGGTTGACTCCAGGCCCAAACCTCAGTGGTAATTAGCTGGGTGGGACCCCTTGCCTGCCTACTCATAGGCTTTGCTTCATCCTTACCACATACCCCTCACCCCAGATTCTCACGACCCACTTCCTTTCTAACTTGTCCACCTCCCCATCTGCCCCCAGGCTGCCTGCCCAGCCTCCATAAAAGAACCCTTCCCCACCATGTCCCAGTTAGTTTAACCCCAACCCCTTTCAAATCAGAGCTGATATTTTAAGAAACAGAGATTATAGGGCACAGGAGAGGAAAGATTCCTGGCCTCTGGCCTTCCCATGATTCTTGCCCTGTGTTCTCGCCTTCATTCCAAAAACCCTCTTCTCAGGGTACCCCACCCTACCACTGCCAACGGCTGCAGCTCTGTCTCAAACATCTAATTTCCAGAAAGGTGTTTGTATGGGAGCCTTTTTGTAGCCAGGAAACTGGCAGGGCTCTATGGCCACGAACTGGAGCATATTGGTTAGATAAACCCAGAGCTCTGACCACACGCTGAGCTCTGTCTCAGGCCCCAGAGACCACCAAGGGAATGGAGAAGGATAACAGAACTCAGGCCAGCCACGTGGAAGGTCACACCATGTTTATTGCTGGTCTCTTTACTCTTCTAGCACTCAAGACAAAAGCGTCAGCTACAAATATTACACAAGACATTGCCGAGGTCAGTTCTGAAGTGGCCCTATAGATATAAGAGCACAAACATAGGCTAGAGTGACCGTGAAAAGGTGCTGGAGGTCTTGGCTTTGATTCCTAGTACTGCAAGGTCTCTGGGGTGGACATCACTAGGAGTATTTCCCTTCATTTAAGTGCCGTAGGCAGCAACTGAGCACCACTGGATATAGCCTTAAAGCAACAAAAGGGGCAAGAGCAGTGGCACAAGCATGCCCTGACCTAGGACGGATTGTGGTTTAATCCCCTGTGTCCCATATGGTCTCCCAAGCCAGGAGCGTTTTCTGAGCACATGGCCAGGAGCAACCCCTGAGCATCACTGGGTATGGCCCAAAAACTAAAACAAAAACCAATAACAAAAATGACCCCCCCCACGTGCATAGACAAACACAGACAACAGGGTAATTGTATTAACTGTTCACCTTAAATCCTATCTTTTTTGGGTTTGTTATGAGGATGCATCCAGAGGTGTTCTCCGGACTTACTTAATTCTAATTCTGTGCTCAAGGATCACTCTAGGTTTGAAAAACCCATATGCAGTGCTAGCGATTAACCTGGAATTGCTGTGTGCAAGACAAACATCCTATCTTGTACTATCTCTCTAGCGTCCAATGAAATTTATTTGTTCTGATGCCAGTGATCAAACACAGGACCTCACACATGGCAAGTTCAGCATTTTATTAGTACGCTACATCCCCTCCTAGACTTGTTACCCTATAGGTCCTTTGGCTAAAACAGCACAAGCATTTTTCAGTCACATCAGAAATAAGAAGCGAATCTCTCTCACCTATGAGAAATGACAGGCTCAAGCACAGGTGAAGGATGAGAGGGCGCTCCATGCCCAGTGTTCTCTGAGTGAGAAGTCCTCTGTGTCTGTCCCTCTCTTTCTGTTTTCTTTACTTTCCCTCCCATCCTGCCCCCTCCCACTGGCAGCTAAAAATAAAGTTGGGAGGAATGGGAGGAGTGATGCTGAGGAGCTGTGGGGAGCCCCAGACCAAGCAAAGGAATTCTGAACCATCTCTGTCCAGTCCTCTGCCCTGCTGCTGCCCCCTGCAGGCATCATCCTAACACCATACTTGACTTGCTAGCCTTGGTCGCTACCAAGCAAAAAACTCCCCTATTTGAAGTAGAAGGGGGTCCCAGGTGACTGAGTCTTCTTTCTTCCTAACCTTACCTAGCTAATCTGGGATATGAAAAATAAAATCACTGCATATTTCCCCTCCCCATCTGGGAGTCCCAACCTATCAAGATCCAGCTTGCCTACAAACCAAGTTTGGTGGGTTCTGTGTTTGTTTGTTGTGGTTTTTTTTGAGGGGGGTATCGTACCCAGTGGTACTCGGGGTTTATTTCTGGGTTTACTCAGGTGTTACTCAGGGTTTATTTAAAGCTGACTCTTCTAGAAAGCTGGGAATCACATTCAGGTTAGCCACATACAAGGCAAGTGCCTTCTTTGCTATATTATCTCTCACTGGAGATAGTATCATTATAGGGTTAGGGGACACCTAGATGAGAAAATGGTATGGGATGTGTAGAACCAATGCAGATGTCTAATAAACTATGAGTTGCTATGTGGTGTTTACATATAAATCTCTGTGCGTATTGGGTTTGAGGGCCACACCAGGTAGTGCTTGGATCTATGCTCAGGAATCACTTCTGAGAAAGTTTGGGAAACCATTTGTGGTGCTGAGATTAAACCTGGGTTGGCTGCATGAAAGGCAAGTATCTTATCCATTGTACTCTGTCCATTTTTAAAGGGCTGCAATGATAGTACAACAGATAAGGTGTTTGTCTTGCATGTGGTCCACCCGGCATACTCTGAACATGGCCAGAAATCATTCCTGAGTGCAGAGCCAGGAGTAACCCCTGAGTAGTGACCCGAGTGTGACCCAAGCCCAAAAATAAATAAAGAAGGGCCACAACCAACAGTGCTTAAGCAACTCCTGGCTATGCTTAGGGGTAGTTCTCTATGATACTTAGCAGAACCACGTGGTACTAGAAGGTCCTCCAAACTCAAGCCTCCTCCATGAAAAGCCTGTGCTCCAGCTTGTTAAGCAATCACCAGGCCAGAATGTATGTGTGTGTGTTTGTATATAATAATATATATAATAATATATATATATATATATAAACTCCTAAATTTAGAACCATGGAGTTTCTTTCTTTTTTGTATCTACCACCTCATAGTATGCCCTGAAAGCTCCACATGCCCACTAACTGAGGTGATAATGCCACAGGCTGCCAAATGGAAAACCTAAATCACAGAGATGGGAGCACACAAGAACAGACCAGCATCGATGAGTAAACGGACCTTTAATTTTCTGACCTGGCACATTTGCTCTCCGGCATGAATATTGGCCAGTTATTTACATAGATTCATTGTACAATATTTACAGCAAGAGGTTAGACACAGCATCATTCTGGATAGGTGGAAAGCAGTGAAAACAGAGTCAGGAACAAAAAGTTTGAAGTTGTGCAGAGAAGACTAGTGATGTGAAAAGTTGGCTTGTAGACAGAAGACGCATCAAACCTCCTCTGGTGCTAAAATCAAGAACTGACTAGGATGAAAAGTCTTTAAAATTAAGATCTGGAGTTTGAAGGAGATAAAATCTTCACCTTTGCTGAGGACAAAGAATGTTGTTAGATCCTTATGGACACACCTTCCATCTCCCCTGGCAAAAGAATAATTCTGATGATTAGACAAATTCATAGGACAGGGAGGAATGCTGCAGAGACGCTCTTACACAGACTTAAGAGACAACGTAAAAAAAGCCAAGACAATGTCATAGGGGAGGAAAAAAAGAAACACTAGATGATCTGAACATCGGGATCATGCCAGGCCACAACTCCTCACCTCATCCTCCCCATGCACCTCCCTCGACTGCTGAATCTCTGAGTTTCAACTTTAACCGAGGAGCAGAGGGAGAAGGAGGCTGGAAAACTGAGGATGGATGATCTAAGAGTCCATCTCACCAGTTCAGATTTCCTCCTACTCATGTACCAGAATCTCAGGGCTTCAATCGTAGCCAAGGGCAGATCAAGGTGAAAATAGAGAGGATGGAGGATATGAGGCCACAAAGCCCCACAATCCCAGGGCCGCAGCGCCACAGGCCCAGTTTGTCCAGTGGAATACAAAGATCGCAGGTGTTTCTGACAATGTCCAGCAGAAGCGGGGGATGACCTCGGAGGACCCGAGCTAGCAGCAGGATTTGGAACTGAAGCTTCATAACGAGGTGGGGCAGGCCTCCTGGAGTTCCTGAACCCTCGGATCTCCCAGTTTCAATCCCTACTGGGGCGCTTCCTCCAGAAACCTTCTGTCGCCGAATCCAAGCTGAAGACTCTTGTTCCATCAACAGGCGGATCTCATAAGCGTCACGGCTCAAATTCATGATGAGGGAGAAGAGATAGTACCTGACACATATGGGCAGAAGGTAAGTGAGGGCAAGTTCACCCAGTCAGCACTCCCACACAGCTCAGTGATTCCTCCACACGGTGCCAAGTGCTCACAGCATGAGTACTGTTCAGCCCACGATTAGCAATATTCTCCCATCTTTCTCTAAGAGTCTCATGGCTTGTTGTAAGAGCTTGATTTTAAATTCACATAAAACAAGTTTTTGAAATAGTTTGAGAACATTCTTTATTTCACACCTACTTGGCAACCCTTTAGAATATATATATACAATATATATAGAATATATATATAAAATACTACAAGAAATTGGGGGCAGGGGCACACTTAACCAATCCTGTCAGATGGTACAATGCGAGAGCCCAGCAGTATGGGCCAGAACTAGGCTCTGGGCCATGCTAAGTGCAGATTCCTGACCCTTGCACTCTCTCCCAGAAGCCAATTTTGCAAAAGATTTTGGAAAAAAATAGGCCTTAGTATTCAGAGACTCAAACATAACACAGATCATTTAAATCCAATACTCCTTTAAAAAAAAAAAAGAGAGAGGGGCTGGAGAGATAATATGGAGGCAAGGCGTTTGCCTTGCATACAGAACGTCAGTGGTTCGAATCCCAGCGTCCCATATGGTCCCCGAGCCTGCCAGGAGCAATTTCTGAGCACAGAGCCAGGAGTAACCCCTGAGCGCTGCTGGGTGTGATCCAAAAAATGAGAGAGAGAGAGAGAGAGAGAGAGAGAGAGAGAGAGAGAGAAATCCTGAATGTATAGTAACTTGGCAAACATATTAAGATAATAGATTCCTTATTAAGTCCTTAATAAGTCCTATTTTGAGATCAGAGAGATAGTACAGTAGGGCAGACCTTGGTTTGATCTCTGGTATCACATATGATCCCAAGATCCATAAGGAGTGATCATTGAGCAAGATCCTGGCAAGAGCCAGGAATAAGCCCTGAGTATATAAGATTCATATGGCTGAGTGTGGCCCAAAGCCCCCATTCCCCCAATAAAAACCACCAAAGTCCTATTTTTCTTCTTGTCATCTATACTGCCATCATCTCTGGTCTGAATCACCAACTTTCAAAGGCTTATTGACCAGGTCTTCTGCTCCTTGTTATTCCCCTACCCCAAAGTCTGATTTGTTTATTTGTTTTTGGGTCACACCCCAAGGCATTCAGGAGTTACACCTGGCTCTGCACTCAGAAATCGATACTGGGAGGCTTGGGGGACCATATGGGATGCCAGTAATCGAACCAGAGTTCCTCTTTGGTTGGCTGCCACCAGCAAGGCAAATGTCCTACCACTCACTCTGCCCCACCAAGTCTAATTTTAAGAAGTAACTTAAAATCTACAAATATCAATCACCATAGTAATCCCTACCTTAAAACTGTTACATAAAGTTACATTTATATAACTTATTTAGTGAACTAAATTAACTAAGTTCTTGGATTTATAGAACTCTAAACCTACCCCTCCTCCCTAACTCCATTTGTACCCTTCATTCCTTTAGCCACTCTGCTCCAATCACATTCTTCTTTTAATACATTTTGGGTCACACTTGGCTGTGCTCAGGGCTTACTCCTGGCTTGATGCTCAGAGATCATTCTTGGAGGAATTCTTTTTGTTTGTTTGTTTTTGTTTTGGGGCCACACCCAGCAGCGCTCGGGGTTACTCCTGGCTCTATGTTCAGAAATCGCTCCTGGCAGGCTCAGGAGGCCATATGGGATGCCAGAATTTGAATTACCGCCTTTCTGCATGCAAGGCAAATACCCTACCTCTATGTTATCTCTCCGGCCTCTTGGAGGGATTCTTGAGACAATATGGAATGCCAGGGATGCTCAGTCACACACAAGGCAAGCACCTTCACCCCTGTAGTATCTCTTAGTCCCACATTTTATTTAATTTTTTGGTTGTAGTTTATTTTGGGGTCACAACTGGCACTCAGGGGTTACTCCTGGCTCTGAGCTCAGAAATCGCTCCAGGCAGTCACGGAGGATCATATAGGATGCCAGAATCAAACCCGGGTCTGTCCAGGATTGGCCGCATGCAAGGCAAACACCCTAAGGCTGTGCTATTGCTCCAGCCTCAAACTGTATTTTTTGAACCTATCATCTTAGTTTGTTTTTTTGTTTTTGTTTTTGGGTCACACCCAGCAGTACTCAGGGGTTACTTCTGGCACCACGCTCAGAAATCACTCCAGGCAGGCTCGGGAGACTTTATGGGATGCTTAGAACCAATGACCTTTTGCATGAAAGACAAACACCTTACCTCCATGCTACCTTTACGACCCTATCAACTTAGTTTCTGATTAAGACCATAACACTTCCAACACCCTCTATCCAGAACATCCTCCTTCCAAAACTCCGCCTCACTGGCTCTTCTTTGAACTCAAATGTCATCTCTGCAGAGAGGCTTTCTCTAATGTCCCATTTTGAAGCAAGTCCTTTCCTCCCTATCATATGACCACCTTTTAATTTCTAGTACAGTACGAACTGCTATCTGATTAGCTTTCCTTTTCTCTGGGGAAAGGGGAACACCAAATGGTAGTGAGGGTCAGTAGGACCATAGTGGGAGGTCATGCAGTGCTGGGGCTATCCAAACCTGCCCTCACTACAGTATATATTGTTCTTCATCTTTCTCACCAGTCACCTCAGTATAAAATAACATCGTTCCCCAGTCGTTTGGGGACCTCACTTCTATTTTTCCCTACTGCAATCTACCTCTCCACTGCAGTCTGAGAAGTATTCAAACCATATCAGAATGGGTCATATCAGAATGCAGTGTTTTGGAGAAATTTAATTTTATTTATGATTTTTTGCTTTTGGGACCACACCCTGTGGGATTACTACTGACTGTGCACCCAGTAGTGGTCCACTCCTAATGGGCTTGGGGAAAACAAATGCAGAGCTGGGGATTGAATTAAGGTCTGCCATGTGCAAGGAAAGCATCCTACTCTCTGTACAATCTCTCCAACTATTAGAAAGATTTACTCAAAAGCAAAACAAAAACAAAAAAAACTAAACAACTTTCCTTCCATTGGCTAACAGGTCTCACCTGAATGATCTAGCTCTGTCCACCTTTGTACATTGAACTTGTGTCCTTTACTTATCACACTGGCTTCTATTGATTTTAGGGTTTTGTTTTTGGTTTGGTCCCACTCAGCAGCGCTCAGGGGCTACTTCTAGCTCTGCGCTCAGAAAGTATTCCTGGGGGCCGGGCGGTGGCGCTGGAGGTAAGGTGCCT
>PVKC010040939.1:0-12234 GCA_004027635.1 Crocidura indochinensis | reverse complement strand
AAAAAAGTATTAAAGCTGCTTTAGGACCCCCTCCACCAGTACCGGTAAACATGCGGACCTGGATGCTGGATCTTTGGGCAGATTTGGGACCTCCTGCCCCCCTCTGTCAGACCAGGAAGCACACGCATCTTGGCCTGGGACCTTTGGGCAGGATTGAGGCAGCCCGACCCCTCCCCAGGAACATGATCTGCGGGAACACACAAGATAGTCTAACTTACAACACATAGGTCCAGTCAGCTCAGACCTAACACTCAATTTCCTCAGATAATCCCACAGTTCATAAAAAGGGATATCAAAACACTGAAGCAGTTTGTAATATCCCAATCATACTTAGACAAGCCACCTGGCTAAGGAAAAATAAACTCTAAATCAAATATACCTTCAAGCACCTCTAATACAATCAGTACAGCAGACCACTTTATTAAACAACCATAAAAAGTATTAAAGCTGAATAGTAAAGTGCTTAAGACATGTGCCTTGCATGTGACCAACCCAATTGGTCAATTCCTGACACCAAAAATGGTTTTCCAAGTCCTGCGAGGAGTCATCCCAGAGCACAGAGCCAGGAGCAAGCCCTAAGTGTCTCTAGATATGGCCCCAAATCCAATAATAATAATAATAATAATAATAATAATAATAATAATAATATAATGATAATAATAATAGTGAAGAAGCCTAAAACAAACAATAAGAAGGACAGCCAGTATTTGGAGAGGAAAAAATGGAACTAGCAACAGAGATAGAGTAGCATTGGCCAACAAAACAAAAGGCAAGTCATAGGGATGTGATTATATAGAATTTTACAAGACAGTATTCATGAGGGAGAACCCGAAGGTATAGGAGGTAGAAAGAATGATTAAACACAACCCTTTGGGGAAGTCTTGTTTGTAAAGAGGTAAACGTGTGGTCCAAATATTTTTCTGTTTTTCTTTTCTCTATATGATTCACATGGCTAATTTGTGACCAACAGAAATGATTTAACTGAGAAGATATTGAAACAATCCCAAATAAAGACAAAAAGGTAGATCAAGATATCTGGTTTCAAGGTCTTTTTTCTTTCTCAAGGACCTCACATGTCTAAAAAGTTGATGTGGGCTAGCTGGAGGACATCACGTATAGTACATAGATGGAGTAAATATTAAATGGAAGGACACTGATGCCTGTATGATGACAGCTTTGGTAGCATGAAAATGAAGACTTCCTAGCAGAATAATTCTATATTCTTAATTAAATATAAGGTGTATTTATCATCAAAACATACTAGCTGTAAAGGGAGAGATATAATATGTTGGCTGTGAAAAGAGAGTGTGTGAAGTTATTTTGGACTGGGCAATATTGACATGGTAGGGATTACGGAAGGTTATTGGAAGGCACAAATAACAACCTAAAATCTGTTATTTTTCCTCGTTGTGTTTCTCTAGGTTACAGGAAAAACAAGATATGCAACTGCCTTGAGACAGATATAAAAGCAGTTTCCTGAATGAGGATTGTGCACCAAGCATCATTTGGGTAGGCCTTCAAATTTTGTCCATGAAATCACTTTAACCCTTCATTTTCTGCAGATCATTTACTGAATTAGTTTTATCACATCACTAGAATTAAAAACTCCATCTTTAGAAGGGGCAAGTAGGTAGGAGTTGCTAAGTAGTAACACGTATCTAAGATCTTACAGATAGAAGGAATTGGCATAGAAAGTCCTGGTAGGTTCACAGAGATCTGTGAGCACAGATGGGAGTGGACATAGAAAGTAAAAAGAGGTACAGTGTGGAGATTAAAAAAAAAAACACTTTCTTGTGACTGGAAGGAGTAAGTCCTGATAAAGTTCTACAGCCCTTTCTGCTATGCTCTGGAATTAAAAGTCTAGAGACAAGCTGGTAGATAATTAAAGTATTTTGGTAAATGAATGCAAAAAAAAATCAAAAGATGACAAAGTGTGAATGTTAAGTTGAAAAAAAATGACATGAGACCACTTGATTCTGCTCCAAGATGCTTTTCATAAGCCTTTCCAAGAAATTCCAGTGGAACTAAGTACCAGCCACTCAGATGAGCCATTAGCTCAATAAAATGGTAATCATTCATTCTTCTCTTCCCTGTCCCTAATTTCCCCCTTCAAAGTCCCTAATTTCTATCTCCAAAGATTGCTTCCCACATAAAACCCTTACGCAGGCTAAGGCAGGTTGCTTCTGAGGAATAGAAATTACAGGTAAGCCAAGGAATCCTAGACTGCTCCTGGATCATCACTAACTCCAAAATTACTGGCTAATCCTTTCTTTTTTAGTGACTAGGATACATTAAGTCCATAAGAGATACTAATTTACTCCTTTCCCTCTTTCTTCTTATTCAGTAAATCTGCATGGCAGTTAGGGGCAAACAACTCCTTCAGACAGAATAATAATGCATAACTTATGTCCCTTGAAATTTTGCTCATGCCTACTTTTAAAGTCCCCTCTGATTTCTTTCCTGGCCTGTTTTTACTTCCCATTTTCTGGAGTTCATTTTTTTCTCTACTGTCACAGCTAGCCTCAAAATGACTATTTCCTATGGAGGAACCAGATTCATTTCTGGGAAAAGCAAAGAACAGATCAGGAATTTGTTATCAGATTTTGTCATTTTTGAATACAAGGAAGAAAGGATGATTGAGGGGATAGAAGTGAGAAGGGGGAGCTTGGAAGAAGAGGATAAAGGTAGGGAGGATCAACATTGTGTTAGAGGACTTCACATGTTGAGTTTTATTGAAACTTCATGATGCACTGAAGTTTTCAAGCAGCCAGGGAAACCAATTCGGTGATCTTATTTTAAACAACTGAATCAGAAACTCAACAACTAGGATATGCAGATGGTGTAATAGCATGGACAAAAGATAAGACTTACTTTATGAAGATTAAAGGGAGTCAAGTTGATCAGATAGACTGATAAGTTTTATTTCTTCCCTCTTTGTAGCTTAGATTTACTTGCATCTAACAATGTAGGGGGAAAAGACACAGAACTGGAAAATTAGCCTCCAGAATATTTTTGTTTTTGTTTTTTGTTTTTGGGCCACACCCGGTGACGCTCAGGGGTTACTCCTGGCTATTCGCTCAGAAGTCGCTCCTGGCAGGCACGGGGGACCATATGGGGAACCGGGGGATGGAACCGCGATCCGTCCTAGGTTAGCGCAGGCAAGGCAGGTACCTTACCTCCAGCGCCACCGCCCAGCCCCAGCCTCCAGAATATTTTGATTTTCCTGTACTTAACAAATAACGGTCACCTTGTAGGTATAGAGGAAACCTCTAAATGGGAGCAGGACCTAAAGACTTCTGAGAAGAAGCAAATACATTTTTGTACCCTGAGTTCAGATTGCAGGAAGGAGGGAAGATCAAAGCCGAGCTGTGAGTAATGAGAGTGGGCATGGGTGAAAGAATGGACCAACTACAGGTCACATCAAGTGACCTTAACAGTGAGCACAGGTAGTCTGACCAGACCTAAGTTTTTTGCACAGCATTAACTGTTTTTGGCAAGCTCAAAACCAATTTTGCTGTGGAAGAACTTTTTGTTTCTGGAATATCCATAGGAGACAACAACCCCCTTATTAAGATCTTTGTCCATAAAATTCACCCTATACCAGTAAAACAGATCATTGATTTCTAATACTCTACCTCTTTCTCTGGTTTCCTGCTGGAGTCATCATAATTCTTTGATACTATAGAATTTTTCTTCTAAACCAGCTCTTTTGTGCATTGTTTCCCAAATTTCAGTTGTAACAAAACTTCAAAGACTCATAATACCCTAGAGCTGAAGGGACCTTTATTTTTGCTATAATGTAAGGTACAATTGCATAGCATTTATACTAAGTCCATATACCATTTAATAATTTTAAGTTATTAACTTATTTAAAGTCATAACAATTCTATAAACTGGCTATAAGTACCACCTCCATTTTTTATACAAAGCAACTTAGCTCCCCAAAAGATGAAGTAAATTACTTCAGGTATCTTAAAGAAAGAGTGGTAAAGTTAGGAACTAAACCAGATGATCTGGCTTAAAAATCTGTGCTTTTTACCTGAAATATAATCTAACCATTTTCTTTATTTTCAGAGATGACAAAGAAGCCAAATATAGTTAGTGTTCAGAGTAAGGAGGAGCTGATGTGAGGGGCATTTTTGTTTTCCACTTTCATGTTTTGTTACTATTTATCATGCTCCCCTTATTATGTTATATGTCAATGCTGTCCTTCATGGATTCTGTTTTGATTTGTAAATCAGTAGCATCTCAATGCATTTTCAATTTTCTATACCAGAGTAATACTTAATTCAAAAAAAAAAGAAATGTAATATTGGATATACTAGTAACTAGTCTTTGAACGTTTTCAAATGAGAAGCTGCATTTTTTTTTAATTTCTCTCTATTAGCCATGAGATCCCAGCATGTACCTTCCTCTCTCTGTAAAATGTAGTTGGTAGTTAATAAAATGTAGTTGGAGGGCACCCTACATATCTAAGAAGTATAAAATCCTGTTATTACAATAATGATGATTAATCCTGTTAAAAGTCACTGTTTTACCCACTATGGGCAGAATGTGTGAAATGGTGAGAGAGAGAGGGGAGGGAAGAGAGAGAAAGAGAGAGAGGAGCAGAGAGTGTCATGGATGGTCATTGTTTCTCAAAGTGGGATGAACTGGTGCAGAAACCACTTCTGGGAACAGGTGGCCATTGATAAGAGGCAGAGAAAATGCAAATCCCATTCCCATTGACAGTTCTGAATACTACTTCTGTGGGGCAAAATATAATATTGTAGATAATGAAGATAACTGGAGAACAGAGGAGCGTACATGTTCTACATGTTTTCCTAGACTTGGGGGAGCATGCTTTAATTGAACTTTCTGATTAGCTCTACTGCAGTATCATAATCAACCTCTTGGAAAACTAATGGAATTTAATAGTCTTCTATTTTATCAACCACCTTTGACACTGAAGAGTGAGAACCCTTCAAAGGATGTCCATTTTACCTTTTTTTCTCTCTACATTTATACGGTCAGAAGTTTGGTTGGCAATCAGGTGGCTAAATAATGAGTTAATGAATGATTTTTCCACATCCTATTTCATTTGAAGCCCATAAAAAGTAGGTTGCCTTTTAAGAACAATATTAAGAATAGCCCTACAAGGAGTACACAGTGAAGAACTAGTAGTAGAGTAAATGCAAATTTCAAAAAGTATAGGAAGAGATAAAAAGGCTAACATTTTATATGCAATTTTTGAGAATTGATATTGATTTTTCTGAGAGTTCTCCAATATGTATTATCCAATCACCAAAGAGTGCCCATAATTCCCACTATATAAGAATTTATTATACATGGAAACAAAAAACAATGAAACAAAATCAAATTTTTAAAATCTCAAGCATATATTTTGTCTTGTGGACACCCTAAGGAGATCATCAGATAGCTATAATTTTGGCTTACAAAATAATGTTAAGAAAATAAGTATGGAAAAACACACAAAGAAGGGAGTCACCAATTCACTCATCCTTTGTATATGCTAAAATGTGAGAATATTTTTATAGCACAGAGTGCTTGCTAAGCACATAACCATGCACAATAAAAGGTGAGTGGATTAAGAGAATGACACCCATCACAAAGTACAAGACCAGTCAGTGCTGGCGTGGATGTGGGGAGAAAGAAAGTCTCATCACTGCTGGTGTGAATGCTGTCTGATCCAACCTTTCTGGAAAACAATATGGAATATTCTTTTTTTTTGGGGGGGGGTCACACCCGGCAGCGCTCAGGGCTCCTGGCTCTACACTCATAAATCACTCCTGACAAGCTCGGGGAACAATACGAGATGCCAGGATTTGAACCACTCTCCTTCTGCAGGCAAGACAAATGCCCTACCTCCATGCTATCTCTCTAGCCCCTGTATGGAATATTCTTAACAAATAAAAATTTAGGGGCCCCGAAACTGTAAGGAGCAATTTCTGAGTGTAGAGCCAGGAGTAACCCCTGAGCGCCGCCATGTGTGGACTCCCCCTCCAAATAAATAAATAAATAAATAAATATTGAATGGGGCTAGAGTGATAGCACAGCAGTAGGGCATTTACCTTGTATACAGCTGATCCAGGATTTATTCCCCCGTGACCCATATGGTCCCCAGAGCCAAGAGCAATTTCTGAGTGCATAGTCAGGAGTAATCACTGGGTGTGGCCCAAAAAGCAAAATAAAATAAAATAAAAAATAAATGAAAATTGATTTCCTTATGATCCAGCAATACCACTCCTAGTGATATACCCTAAAAACACAAAAACAATATTCATTGCTTGTTCCAGAAGCAGGCGGAGAGGATGGGCAGGAGGGAAGAGGGCATCAGGGAGGGTAAGAAAGGTAGGGAGGTGGGAGATTTGGGGCATTGGTGATGGGAATGTCTCAATGGTGAAGGGGAGTGTTCTTTATATGATTGAAACCCAACTACAAACATGTATGTAATCAAATTGTATACATAAAGACATTAATAAAGAGAAAAAGATAAACGAGGGGGGAAAAGGCAAATTTCCATTGAATAACTCAAATTCTCTTCTAACTTCCTTAGTCTAAAAAAATAATAAGAGGAAAACTTGATATTGAGCTCTGGAGAAGGTTGTTATACATTGTATGACTGTAACTCAATCATGAACAACTTCATCTGTGAAAATAAAAATGTGTTATAAATGACCATGTAACCATGGTGTTAAATTAAAAAAGCAGTTGGATGGGTGGATAGATTGATTAATATAATATAATTTTCTATTTTCTCTACTGTAACAGTCATCTGTAAACCAGTGTAGCAATACTACTCAGAATTTCCAAATAATCTACCACTTCATATCCATTAGTTCTCCCTGGACTTCTCTTTGCACAGAGTCTATATTAATTTTTTTGTTCTTTATTAAATTATCCAGATGAAAACCAGTCTACATTATCAGCCAACAAGAAAACCTTCTGTGACATAAGTGTCTTCTCACACAAATCACACCACATAATACAGTGGCATTTTCATTCATAGAACTATGACTACATCTGATGAAGAGATAGCATTAGTCATATAGTTAAAGACAGATGTCTTGCTTTTCTTCTGTCGTTTATTTGGCACTAGCTACCCTCTACATAAAGAAAAGAAGCCAAAGCATGCATCAATAACCCAACATTTGCTTTCTGCATATGTGTGGAGGGGCTGTGGGTGGGGGCAATTAATGTAAATTATTCCTTGCATGGCATGCATGTCATTGGTGGCAACTTTGCCCAGATTAACTGTCATTCCTCCAGCTGTGTCTGACTATCCAAGACCATATTATTCTCAAGGATTTTTAATTTTTGTCTCTTAGTTTTGTGTGTGCAGATCTTTCTCTGCCCTTGCTTTTAAATGACAAATATTTCTAAGGCCAGATTATTTTTCCCCCGGGAATAGCCGATTCATGGATTGATGGCCTAGGAGGAGAAGGGAGAGAGAAACTAGGATGAAAGAATTTAAATATAGAGAAAAATATGTCATATAAATAAATGATCAGAGGATAAAACAACACAGAATAAGTATGACAGCATATGCATAGAGAATATTACTCAGATCTCTTGTTCATTCCATAACTTTAAGAAATCACTGGAGAGGAGACTGGGTTTGGGGAAGTAATATCCTGTCCTATGATAGAATTCATTTCATTGCTGAAGGGAAATAACTTACAAGTGGAGAGAGATACAGAAAGAAACCAGGAGCAGGGTGGGCGAGACAAAGAAGAAGACATATGGGGTGGGGGGTGGGAGGAGAGAACACACGGTCTGCAGTGGGAACACTGTTGGAAACAGGAGAACCGCCCCCAGAAAGAAAATGCCAACAGCTCTGGGCAAAAACCTAAATTGTCAGCACATGCATCTTTGCTCTGAAAAATGCACACTTTTCCCCTTCACAGTGAGTTCCCATTCCATGTCAGTAAGACTCTCCTACCATCATGAGACTAAGGGAAGTGAATTCCTTATCCCAGTAGCATTTCTGATTTCCTCCCAGCCTTCCTCTGAAAAGTATCCTGGATAAACTTGGGACAAATCAGTGTTGGACCCCAGGGAAAAGACAAATGGACATGTACATCTTCCTAAGTAAACATGGAAAACACAAGGAGCATAAACTAGAGTCTGCAGTGCTAGCTCTGTCTAAACAGTTTTTTTAATTAATTTTTAAAGAAAATGTATCACAGTCATAACTGATCATAATAAATTTATTTTGAGATGACAGAAAGCAAAGTTATTAAAAAGTAGAAAAACAAAACATAATAAAATAATAATATAATATAATATAAATAATAATATAATAATATAGCAAGTATATTCATGAAAATTATTGTATCTAAACAGTTTTTTATTCAGTCTCGGGCATTCCTGTGCATGTCAACAGGAGCAAAAACACACATACAGTGGGAGAACTATGACAAAGGTGATGACTCTATGGTTGGGATTTTTTTTATATTAATTCTTTGAAGGCACTTTGCACATACCCATTTTATCAGCACAAACAATAGGAGGCCTTTAAGGTGTTCTTTTTGAATCCAACTACAACCACTTGGGAAATATAGGATCCAGGATATGGAGATACCTTGAGACTCCCTGGCTTCCCATACTGTCCAAAAGGCCCAAACCTGTTTTACTGACAATATTAACCTCCTTCCCCAACAACCTTCACCTACACGTGATGAGGAAATAGGGTGACAAGGGGAGGCTGGTTCAGTCTTATACCTCTTTTTATTTTTTTCCATGCTTTTACTTAAAAAATCAAATGATTTTTATTTTTTTATTTTAATTTTTTATTTTTAACTAACATTTTTATTAAAGCACCATGATTACAAACATGTTTGTAGTTGGGTTTAAATCATAAAAATAGAACACTTCCCCCCCTTACCAGTGCAACATTCCCATCAACATTGTCCCCCATCTCCCTCTTCCCCCACCCCGCCTATATTCAAGTCAGGCATTCTACTTCTCTCACTCATTAACATTGCCATGATAGTTGTTAGTGTAGTTATTTCTCTTACTGCTCTCATCACTTTTTGATTTTTAAAAATTAAGCAACAGATCTGAATAACAGATTCATGATCAATGGCAATTCTCTTGGCTTCCTTTGTGGTTCTGATCCAACAAAGCGGATTAATGGGTTCTTCCCTCCATGCTTCCATTAATCGCGTGGCTTTAGCTCTGTCTCCTTCTTGCCTCCAACTGCACTAGTAACAAAGACTTGATGCAAATCTTGCTTTAGTTTGTTCTCCATATCCTTTTCTAAATTTTCTCTAAATTTTCTCTCCTTGGCCTCTGACACCAATGTCAGCACATTGCTGACCAGCTCAAACCTGCAACTGTACTTGTCAGTCTGCAGACCCATTGATTCTGTGAGCCTTCCTCACAACCATATCTAGACTGTCGCTTAAACCTGTAAAGTTTTATCAAAACCAGATTCCATTGTTTTCTCGTTGTCTTCCAACTTTAAAACCTACAAGCCAGCACAGAAAAATTTATTGCCATCATTCATGCTCTCTAGGACATAATTAGATCTTTAAAAGCACTTTTCTATATTCCTTTGAACTTCCAAGCCATGAAAATTCCAGCATGGGTCATTCTGCATTTGGAGGATGTTTAGCTTACTTTTTAAGGCCAAACTTTGCCCAGTCTCACAGTATGACATCCACCCTCTTAATGTAGCCATTTCCTCAAGTCTTTCCTTTGTTTAAATCCCAGAGTAAATATAAGTAAATGAATTCAGTTTCCAGGATTTGTCATCACCAAATCCAGTCAAAAATTCAATAATTAAATAAGTGTTTTATAGAATTAAAGAACCTGAAGTTAAAAAAAAATCTATCAATGGTCTGTATTTCGATACCTTCTACTGAGTCTACAATTTGGCATAGTAATTTGGAAGGGGTGTGAGATAGGGACAAATTTAATGACCCAAGTTCACACAATCAAAGTCAATTTCTAATGCAATATCTTCCCACAACAGCATTTGATTTTCTGAAGAACATTTCTGTCCTACCATGAAATTTTTTGCATCTCCCATCTCCTATTTCCTATTATGTATCATCTATAATTCTATTCAGATAAACTGAATAGAATCTTCTGACATAACCATCTAGGGTCATGTTTACTTGTTATCTCCACTTAAAGAAATGTCACCTTTCCTTGCATACTCTAACAAGTCTTCTTTTATTGGTGGGGGGGGGGCGTTCTGGGCCACACCCATTTGACGCTTAGGGGTTACTCCTGGCTATGCTCTCAGAAATCGCCCTGGCTGGGCAAACCATATAGGACGCCAGAAATTGAACTTCGGCCCATCCTAGGCTAGCTCTTACAAGGCAGATACCTTACCTCTAGCGCCACCTCTCCAGCCCTGACAAGTCTTGAGGTCATCTACTCCTGTCTTCAATTCTACCATTATGCTTGAAGAATGTCCTTCTGGCTGCATTGGATAGCATGCAAACTCTACATTTCAGCACTTCATCTTTGATCTTGCAATTTTACTGAGAATTTTTTGTATGTACAGGCTTTGCTTCTTGAACTAAAACTCAAGTTTTATAGAAAAGTAGGACATACCTTTCCTGTTGTATGTCCTTCACAGTACGTACATCTCTGTGTCCAGAACTCTGGATATTGTTTGTTGAAAATATAAAGAATCTAAGAATAGAACCTAAATAAAGTCTGAAATAGATAATCCAAAAGCCCAGAGGAAAGCAAGTCCATAGATAATTCAAACCTTAATTGTACAATTAGCCTAAGTTAATTCACTTATTCAACAAATATTTAATGAGTGTCTGCTCTGAGCCAATTAAGGTGCTAAGTATTAAAATGCCATGATGAAAGAAACAGTTACCCAGTTGCCAATATGTAGCTAATCACTGAGTCAGAGGAAGACACAAATATTACAAAAAGAAGAGTAATCAAGCATATGTATGTATGTATATGTGTAGCAGACATAAATAGGACTATCATGGAAATAGGGAGATATACTCAGATTTAAAAGATGTTTTAGGGGTTGGAGAGATAGTACAGCAGGTTAGATGCTTGTCTTGCATTTGCTGACCTGGGTTCAATTCCTAGCAATCCATGTGGTACACCAAGCTCTTCAGGAATGATGCTGCACATAGAGCCAGGAGTAAGCTCCAAGCACTACTGGATATGACCCTGAAGCAAACAAAAAAAGTTGGTTTGTTCAGGAAGTGGGAAGATGAGAATAATGAAGAAAGAATCAGAGATGAGTTGCACATTACTGCCATCGGCAATGAGAAGGACCAATGCTGAGCTGATTGTTGAGCCCATTTCTCTAAGCTGAGCTAAACTAAATGAAGTCAAGTACATGGGATTAGAGCATACAAACAACTTCATCATGTGGAACCACACAATAGCAGAACCCTATGTTGAATAAAAGCTGAAAAACAGCAGTTGACCTTTACCCTGTTCATCCTCTGATGGTGTTTCTTACCAACTAAGAACACTACCAATCAGTGGATCTGAGAAGTGGATGTCAGCCAGCCCAGAATTGAGTATCTAGACTGAATAACTGTACTTTGGTGTTTGCTGATGCAGGAAAAATAGAAAATAACCATCCTCAATCAAAGAAAATCAAATCTTTCAAGTGAATCTAAAGCTGAAAACTCAAGCAAATCTGCAGAAGGATAGCTCCAGGTGCAGAGGGTCTCCATACCCTGAGTCACAGGGAAACAAATTTTCTCTGGCCTCTGAGGCTCTTGAGGGTCTTTGAGAAAGAATTCTGGCAAGGGGCAAGTTTGACTGTAGCTTCCTAGGTCCTAGACCTGGGAAGTTTAATCCCTCAAAACAACAAAATCAAGCATGAATTCCTTTCCTCTTCCAATGTCTCTTTCCTCAGGTATCATTTCACAGATGAGAAAATCAAAGTTAGGAAAGGTCAGGTGAATAGTAAAGGAGCAAATAATTTACAAAGTAGAGAACCAAATCATGCCCTGTTACCTTCCAGACCACTGGCAATGCATACCTTGAAAGAAAATTTCTTCTGGAAAATAGTTTCCAGTCAGGTGGCTCTCCCCAGAGAGGATGGTTGGAATGCCATGTTTAATTTTGCTTTAAAAATAAGTACCTGTTCTTAATCACACAAACAAAATAACATTTGAGAAATGCTAACTGATCATGGAGGAGATAACTGAGGGTATGTGAAGGAGAAGAGACAAACAACAGCTTGCTTGAGCATCTAGGCACAAACAAATGAGGAAAGAGATTATGGAA